>DWMG01002677.1:0-12870 GCA_018244855.1 Elbella merops
TATATATATATATCATCACCACCATAATCAATTTCATTAGTCTGTATCATTCTATATACATATACACAAGTGCAGACCCATAAATATAAGCATATACATATATGTAGCTGAACAAGCATTATAAAACAACTTGTCTTTACAACATATTCACAATTGCCATTCAATTATATATTTTTTTATAAATGTATACCACATTGTTTATGACAAATCCCTTATTTTTTTATGGTTTTCTACTAGTGTGTTCTTAATACTATTACTATAGTATTATTATTAATTATTACTTACTACTATTTTGAAGTTTTAACGATTATTTATGATATATATTTTATGTAACATTGTGTGGGAACTTGCAATAGGAAAGTCTTACCCAGAAATGGGACATAAAAAGGCTTGTTGATATGTTATATGTTGTTATAGATGCAACCAGATAGTAGGTTTTTTGAAGGTAATGATAAAACTATGCATTATTTATAGTTCATTATCAGCTTATACTATAAACATTATTGGTTTACTGATAAAGTAAAAAATATATATAATTACCTTCTTCTCGGTCAGTGAAGCCTAAATTGTCTAGGAATGTCCGAGATCCATTAGCATCCCAGATACGAACTCCTTTACCAGACAGTACTTTGCTATCTGTGGAGCCTGATATCATCCATAACAATTCCTCTATGACGGCTCTTGTGAATACACGTTTAGTTGTTAAAAGTGGTAAAGTGCTATCTCTTAACGAGTACCTCTGCATAGCACCAAATATTGACAAGGTTCCAACACCAGTCCGGTCACCTCTCCTGTCTCCTGGGTGAATATTAAAAAACTGAAGTCAAAACTATTGATGATTAATATGTATAATGTTATGTAGAAATTCTAGACTCTACGCTGCGCTTGGCTAAAAAAATGGACCATACAGTAAGGATTTGTGTTAAATTTGGACTTTGCAGAGTCAATTCATTTTTATAACTGAGCCTCGCTACACTTTATTCCGAAATAAAAATTTAACTGAATCCAGCAGTGAGGATATCTGTATTTTCTGGTGCAAAGGAATTTAAAGGAATTTCATGGTTCATATACCAAATTATATCCATAATTATTAATTATGAAAATTATAAACGTAATAAGTTAAATAACTGACTTACCAGTTTCAAGTATTTGTTTCACAAGATTTAAATACTGGTATTCATCATGGGGTTCCTGTTTATAATTGTCTTCCATCGTTATAACTACCAGAGTAAGTAATACCAGCTGATCTGTAATGTTTTTTAAAAAGGTATCAAAGTCGTAATTTGATAGATACTAGCTTAATCTTATCCTTTCGACTTTGCGCATTTGGCGCCAAAACTATTGGTATAAAGTGTCAAGTATGACATTTGACTTTTTACAATTTAGCTTCTGGTTCCTAGATTCATAATTTTTTTTACCGCATTATTTTCTTTCAATATTATTTGACCAGTTGAATATTAATTCAGAACATTAGTCAGTTAGATATTATTGCAGAAATTAATCTAATTGTAGGTTTTCCTTTGCTTTTCATGATTCAGAACTACTGCTATGCTGTTGTTCGTAAATTTTAATGGGTCAAAGCTTCTGCTAATACCTTCTCAATAAACATGCAGCAGCACAGCAAGCATTAAATAACAGACAGCCATCTCGTATTGCGTATTTCTATGTTTACAAAGCCTTTGATCCAAGAAAATTATATAGCCATCGAAATTCCAGGCTTCTACCGTGAATGTTTCCATAAATTAATTAAATCTTTGCTTCACGGTAATAATAATATATTTCTTAGAAGTAAATACATAGAAATTATTCCATCTACATTCAATTACAAGAAGTTTCACGTCTATCGCGCGTGGGCTCTAACGCATATTTTTTTTGTTTTAATTTATATATATATGTATGATTTATTACATAACATATTAGCAGTGATAGCCTAGTGGTTACGAATTCAGCCTCTCAGTCCGGAGGCTCTGGGTTCAAATCCATGGCGCGCACCTCTTTACAAAAGTGCGTTTTAAATTTAAATATATATATCACTTGCTAACGGTGAAGGAAAACAGCGTGAGGAAACCTGCACAACTTAGAATTTATCATCTTATTATCATGGGTCGATTATTATTATATTATATATATATATAATTATGTATGTTTATTTTATACCAGTATAATAGAAGGCACTTACCATCTAGCTATGATTAATATAGTGGCCACAGACTCGGAGTGAATTATTTAATATGTTATAATTCTGTTATTTTGTAATAGAGTCATAGAGACAATTAAATAATTAAGTCATTCTATTTTGTCGTCTATGATTTGTCAGTGAAGACTGTAAAGGCATAATAGACATAGAGATATTATATATAGAGTAGGGAAGACACACGGTTGCATGTAAGCGGCAACGTCCGACGGCTAGAAAGAGAGAAACGATCGCGATAGTCCTATATCTCTATCTCACTACTGACGCATGCGCAGCAAAAGAACTAACTCTAGTGCTGCCTGTGCGTGCGCGAGTAGAAAGAGACAGAGAGGTAGCTTAGATTGATTTCTTTTTTCGATGAATACATTTTAGGCTGGCTCCCGTACACTATAATTATATCATAATATCTCTATGATAATACAGATTTTTGCTGTTGCCTCCGTAACGAAAAAAGAATTACGCATTTTGAGGAAAACCTGTGAAAGGGAATACTAGAAACTATTTTTTGTCCTGTAAACCCTATTCGGACTGATATGATGATCAGTTTTCGCGAATTTATAAAGTAGAAAAAGCAACACAATGCGGTTGCTATCGTAACCGCAATTTGTTATTCAGACGAGTTATTATTTATTATTGGACTTGAAGGTATCTGAACTTTAGAATTCATATTTGTAATCATTTTTATTGGAAATAATTATTAATTTACAATAATATACGCATTAACTTTTCTAAAGTGGATTATAAACTAAATATATTAATAGGCTATAGATACCTTACTTACAAATATGGTACACTTAGTACATAAGTATCTATTTTTATGTTCAATAAGTTACGAGAGTAAAAAGGATCTCACTGAAGCTATATTTTTAAAGGAGTAAAGATGCCAATTCTCGAAGCACCCTGTGTGGAGTTGGGTTCTCTTCCGAGGACTCCAAGCATTGTTGGTTCCCCCTCGGCTTCAGAAATTTCAAGTGCAAGCTCTCCTGAACCACAAAATGTGCAAATTACACCACTATTCAGGTATGTATGTGCTCAAACGAATTACTTTTTCTGAGTGACTAGTCCCTTACAACTGGTAGAAATACTTCTGGCTTGGTAACTGAATGCAAAAACAAAGGCACGAAACATGATATAATGAATGTGCGACACAAGAAACGTCTTTAATAAGTGGAGAAACGAACAAAATACGTTGTACGAGAATAGGAAGAGAGGCAAACTGCCTAAAATAAAAATTGGCTATTGTTTTCAAGTACCTGTAACAATAGGTAAATGGCACGGTAGAAGCAGAGAAATAATTATACTAATATATTTTTAAATACATGCACATTTTGAAATCGATCCGAAACTTAGGCAAGGGTGCCTAACAATCGTAGCACATTCTAACTTCGAACATTCTTGGTATTGGATAAAAATGAGCCCACTTAAAGATTTCTTACCAACCTGTGTCTAAAATTATTAAGCACTTTTAAGAAAATGAAAAATGTTACAAACAACGGTTAATATTAACGTTCATGCTCTTATTAAACATGTTTCGTATAGTAACGGTGTTCCCGTGTCCCCGTTACTACAAGGTAAGGTTGCAAAGATATACGCAGCGTACATGATCGCGTCACCGCTTTTGAATTTTTCAAACTTTCTCTGCTCAGTCGGCAACGAACTCAGAATAGCACTACATATGTGTGTAACGTGCCTACTCATTGAGTATGTGGTGATTCCAAAATTAATTCAGCATTTTTTTTTAATGTTCGAAAAAAGTATTCAATATGCAATAATACACATTTGGTATTGGTCAAATGAAAAATCTCAAAGTTTTCTCAAAGTCTTCTTAGGATACACACGTATTTTGTATAAACTTTCAAGCAAATGGGATTGGCGCTCATGAATGTAGTATTCTAGTAATTGTTACTAGAGATGCAGATTTATTGAAAAAAAAATATCATCAGGGCATTGGCCTTGCCACCGCCGGAGCCGGATCAACCTCCAGGGCAGGACGACCTGGAGCGTCGTCTGCCCGGTTACAGGCGTATTGTAATACCACGCGAGTTGACATTGATAGAATTGCTCGTAAGTAGCATTACCGCTCTATATAACATTTTAGAAAACTACAAGGGAATTCTTTATCTACCCATTTCATCTGCAAAGAAAAATAAAGAGTTAAATGTATTATGCATCATTGAGAGTCGTACTTGAGATGGATCGAGTGTTTCAGACACGGTTATAAAGAATATTAGTAACAGCAATTGAACGTCGGCATAAAAGTCTATTATTGTCATCATGTCATCTGCCAGGTCCCTTACGTGGTAGGTAGAGAGTATTGAGCGCTAAATATCTCTATCGCCACAGACCTGATGCGTTTCTCTCACATTGATCACTTTATGTACCCACGTCGGTTCTGGTTTCTTCATAATATGTATAGAGATTTTAGGTCACATTAAAGTCCACAGACGCTGTGGATAGAAACTTTCAATTACCTTAATTCTTAACTGAAAGACGTTAAGTTCCATACAATCAAGTTATGTAAGCCACTCGTTAAACAGACTCAAAAAAATAATTAAAACGGCATTAAAAAATTACTGTTTAAGCCGTTTCCTTTTTACTATTTTAAATTCTCGGCATCATTTATGTACCAAGTTACCGTAAATTTCTCTTTTTGCGTTAAAAATTATAAAACTTACGTACATACTCTTGCTAAATGTGTATGATAAGTTTCTCCACAAATTATTCCCTAAAAATTGCTAGCCATATATTTGCATTATAACCATATATTTGAAAACTTGTGTAACCCAGGAGGAACCCAGGACCTCTCGTTAAACAGTCGCCCTTGCAACCGGTGCTGCAACTAACGGTGCAGTTTTTTTTGGAAACTTGCAAATGAATACCAAGAGCGTATTATTACATTTAGTGACGAGATAATTTAAAATATTTTTCTTCCATTGTCTAAAAAAGAAACAATCGAATGGAGTCACGACTGATGAAGAGGTTCTCCGAATTCGAGAAGTAAGGCTGCGGGTGATAGCTGAAAGGGTAGGATTAAGACGACTCAATGTGCTCGCTCCAAGGCTTCGTTCACTGACTTTAGATGGCAGTGCTCTATCTTCGTTACGAGATCTTGGCATTGGGTTGGTTCATTTAAAGGTTTGTTCTCTTTAAGTCGTTCTTACTGTATTAAAATTGTTTGTACTTGAAATAGCAATGGACCTTTACCATGTTGCTGCACTACATGCTTAATTTTTTTTCTCTTGTCGTCTTGTTCTACTGCCTAAAGTAAGAACTGGGTTACGAAGTAAAATTTTCACATTTTAATTCATTTTATATAAATTAAAATATGACAAATAAGAAGTATACCGAAAACATTGCCGTACACTTCATTTTAATTTGGTACCTTATGATAAATTCACTTGTTTCAACATTTAAAATATTCAAAATATTCACAAAAAAGTCAAAAATTATGTACATAATTTTTGACTTTTTTGTGAATATTTTCAAAATGTGTTGTTGTGTTGTTTCAAAAATGTTAGATTTGATCAAATTTAATTTCACATTTTATAAATTCTAACTTACTGTATCATTGCGTTTATCTGTGCGAGCTGTAGTACTTCTCGGTTATGATTTAGGAAAAGAATGATCTTTATAGATTTTGAGCGTTAACCGATGTGGATTAACGTCTCTTGATGGTATATGGGGATTGTGTGCACTACGAGAATTGTATGCAGCCGGAAACCGCCTTCGAGATCCGCAGCCTCTCTCAGCCCTCCAGAAGCTGCATACTTTGAATTTGGCTGAGTGAGTCGCCTATATGCATACGTTTATTAGTGTATGTCTTCATAAACACACCCTAATTCCTTAATTTAAGTGAGCCATAATATAGAGTTCGTTGTTTTATTTCCAAACAAATATATCGTTAAAGATCCCGCCATCCCAATTCTTGAAAATATTCTAAAAATACAGGTTCGATTTTAGAGATGGCATCTATTTTCGAGGGTTTTTGGTTTCATATTTGATACACACTGTTGTCATTTTGATAATTAACATTTAATTAAGGTTAAGTTATGAAAATGTGAAATTTATCTGAATGTTTGTTGCTGTCACAGTAACCCTATAGAAGAATCGAGTAGGTTTTGGATGTTGAGTATCTGCAGTTCTCTTCGTCGGTTGACCCTAAGAGGATGTCCATTATCGGACTTAATGGAGTATCGCACCAGAATGGCGGCAGCACTGCCGATGTTAATTAGTTTGGACGATCGGCCCTTACATGAAGATGCCGATGGTTAGTACAACGTCGTCACGTACAAATGTTATATTTATGCAAGTATTTTATTTAGCCTTTTTTTTCTATGTTAAATTGCTTACATATAGATATTTTTATATACTTTTCTGTTGAATCATAGGCTTAGAGACCGATATTTTCAGCGGTTTTTTCATTTAGTTAAGCTATACTATGATGGATAATATATTAAGATAAGATATTTTACTGTGGCGATTTAAGCACCAGCCGCAGGAGTAGATTTTTCAAGGTAATATTTAATAGGTCGTAGGCTTGTCTGGTATTTACCATCGAGGTATTGCTACTGCTGTGTACTAAGTAAGATCCCCAAGCGAGTCTGCCAATTAGGTAAGTTTTCCCAGATCAGTGTAGGATATATATATTTGTAGCGGTGGTTTCGACAGACTCCAGAAAAGAAATATATACACATTTGGTGATATTAAACATCGTTTTTTCTTATCTAAAAGATAAATTTCTTCATTATTTACGTACCTGATATAATTGCATATATAACTGTAGATAATCTCGAGGCCCTTTTTGAAGACGACACTGAGACGGAATCTGGTGACAGCGATGAAGAGGTTGTCAATGATTTGACCAAGAATCTTAGTGCTTTCGATCCACAATCCGGTCCTTCAGGCTCGCAAGTAAGTAAAGTAAGGTTGGAGTTAAGAATTACACAATTAAAAAATTACTTGAAGTTTAATAATTGCTTAAATTTGAACGTAACTTCGTAACGTAATCCCCGAAGAGGTAGGCAGAGGATTGCAGAACATTCCCTCGTTTCACCGGTTACGTTTACGTCCCACTATGGAATAGGTGGTGAGCCTATTGCCATGCATCGCGCACATATCCAGACTCCGAACCACTGCTAGAAAATCTAAATTAGAAAATTTTGTAGTGTCCGACCCAGGAATGAACCCGGGACCTCCCGATCCCGATCGGCAGTCGCACTTGCAACCAACAAGACCAATGAGGCAGTCAGTAAGAGTCAGGCAGTTAGCTTATGCTTATTATTTATTCGAAAAATTTATGAATATATACAAGTTTTCTATTTTCTGCAGTTAACTTCGGATCGAAATGGCGAAAAAAGCGGGGAGACATTGATTTCAAATGTATTCATCACGAGGCGAAGACCTGCCACCACAGAGAACTCAGGGATCCGTCCGGAAAAAGTACAATTACCCCCGCGACCACGAACCGCCTTGCAACGGCATATTGATGCACCTGCAAGGCCTCAGATACTTAATACCCTTATGGGCAAGTACTTATTTATTTATTGGGAACTTATCTGTATTTGAAATAATAATTCGCCAAAAAAAAACAGCGTTATTTTATAGTTTAAAATTTTAATTTTATCTAGACAGCTTTACTATTATTTACATAAGTAGTTTGAAGAATTATTTATTTTTATGGTCTGTTGCAATCTATCGTAGTTTAAAGCTGAAAGTAACAGCTTAACTGTATGCGTTTTTCCGTATTCCTTTACATGTTTGTTTTTGCACAGACGAAAAATGGCGGTGTAGCGGCAGCAAGTTGACGTCATATGGTACAGTATGCGGCAACTTCGCGCGGGCGTTACGAAGACCGCAAAAGGAGAATCTTAGTAATTTAGGTAAGTACATCCCAGTTATTAATAATAGTTGTAATATTAAACTGAATAGGTAAATGTGTACTTGACTATCAATTTCCAGATTTTAAATAAGTTAATCTCACTTTGCAATGTAATAACGTGTGTTGTCAAGTTTTCGCGCGCAATTTTTCGTGTAATGAAAAAGTCCTTAGATAGGTACCTACGTAAATGCGAATAATACATTATCATGTGACACTGTTATTCATATTACACAATGTATAGGTAACTCACGTCAGTTTTAAATATTTTTTGCAATCTATTATTAAAACAATCATTTAAGTGTAGTAGTAGTAATTCAGACATACTGTAATAAAATTGTTATTGGCGAGATATTGTATATAAATTATTTATATTTTATCTGTACCTACATGGAATTTTTATATTCAACTATATTATATTATATTCAAATATATTATATTTATATTCGTTTCGTCTATTTAAATTAAAAAGAAGAATTAAAATGGTATTTCAATTTGATAACGTTAAATTTTTTATTTTTTGCCAAGTTTTTTTGTTGATAATATAAATACTTACATTCTAAAATTTAAAAAAAAATGTTAGAAGGCTATTGAAGAAACAGAAATGTTTTGTAGTTGTTCCAAAATGTTTGTAAAATGAACTAGTGTTTAGTGATTGCAAAGAATACGAACGAAACTCTTTATGTACCCAGATAAGAGTACTTATGAGGTAACACGAAAGTCTTATTAGAATTTTCTCTTTTTATTTGCGTTGGTGGGCAAGGTGTGAACCCAAAATATGAACTTCAAATATTAAATTTAGTGTTTTCTATTTAGAAAAGTGATTCAATTCCATCACAGCAGCAGTTTCGTTGCACATTTTGTTCGAACATTTTTAGGTATAGAAAATAGAACTGCAATGTAAAGTGGTGGAAAATGGAAAATGTATGGGAAATGTTTGAAGTCTGCCAACACGCACTTGGCCAGCGTGGCAGACTATAGTCTTAACCCTCTCAGTATGAGAGGTGACCCATATTCCAAGAGTAAAATGATAAAAGGGTTCGATTATTATTTATTTATGGGACTTTTTGTAATAAGTCGTTTCGTTAAATGAAATTTTGACAAAGTAGTGGAAAGGTAAACAACCAAACCCCCAGATATGAGATTTAAATATTTTCACTCCGTCGTTTTTAGTGCAGTGATTTATGAAGTGATTGAACCGACTTCCGTAGGACCTTCATTCACGTTTAGTTAAGCTCACGATAAATATATTATTAAAATGGTCCAACACATTTAATATAGAAGAGATTAATTTACTTATGTTTAAAATTTGTAAAGCAATTGATTTCAGACTATATTTGTAGGTGTATAAATTCATACTGGTAATTAAACCTGTAGGGCAGCAAGGAGCAGAGATTGTAGAAAACACGATGGAGGATGCGTGTAGAGCGCTCGCCGCGGAGATCCCTCGAGCCCCAAATTTGGAGGATTGGGCAAGGTTCAAACAAGACACTGGGCAAGTATTGCATTAATTTAATACTACTATGGAGTACTAATATAATATGTAAACGTTATCGTGTTTTCAAATAAAAAACGTTTTTGTAAGTAAAGTCGCCAAGAAGACGACTGATATAATCGAGAATTAAGTGCTATATAGTTCTAATGTTCTACGTTTAGTTTACTAATGACTAAGGTACACTTGGAATCTTTCGAATTGTTGACGTTAATTGTCTTAATAAAAATACAAAGTAATGGTACACGACGTATAATATATAAAATTTGATTAACATCGTTACAGACAATATACTCGTAAATGACCAATAGCTACCAACTTGTTTACTGTACTAGCTGCGCCCCAGCGGTTTTACCCGCGTGTAATCTAAAATAAATCGCACATAGATAATTCACAGTAGGTACTATACCACAAACAATATTTTTTTTTTCTATGTGTTGGTTATAGCTCGAGCAGAGGTTGAATTATTTAAATGTTACGTTATTTTATAATCTATGCATCCAAATATTAACAAACTGTAAAAACAAAATTTATTTTAATAAATTTATGTTTAAAATAAAATAGTGTATCGTTCGTAAGAATTAATATATCGTGCCTCAAATAATACCCGTAGGTCGCTTTTTAATTTTATGACTTAAGCTTTATTGTGGCTAAATGTTGCTTATTGATGAGTATAGCAGATAGGTTCATGGTGTTGCGAAATTTTTTTTGGAATTACTAGGACCAAATTTTTTGTACTAGATTGAACATATGTATTATTGACCATTATGCCAGCACAGGCACATAGAGCATTTCGTAGCACTGTTATTTTCAACTTCCTTTACAAATATGAATATTTAAGACTATCTAACATTTGTAGCATCGTTTTAGGTAGTCTATAGTATTTCTCATAATCCTCACTACAATTTACAAAATTGTTTTGAAATTCGACTGGTATTTCCAAAGATTAGTGCGAACAACCAAACGAGACACTTTCAGTTTTTGTATATGATAATTATTACGTTGTTTATGTGCATAAATAATGTCTGTTAATATAGTTTGTAACCAAGCTAACAGTGTCGTGTGGTGACACTTTCATTATGTTATTATTTGTAGAAAAGAGTAAAGTATCCCTAATGTATATTTGTATTAATCTGTGTGGTGAATTTTTTTCGTAGGATTGACATCGACATCGACTTTAATGCGAGACCTTCGGCAGCGGATCCATCCACGGCTATTGATCGATTGGAAAGAATAGAAAAAGAGACGATAGAACGTCTCAACAATGACGCAAGACACGGCAGTGAGATCCAGTCTACTAGTGGCGTAGCCAAAGCCGGGTATTTTAACATATTTGATGGACTTAATGACCCATTCATTAGCGAATGCGTTTTGAGGCCAGGATTAGAAAATAGAAATCGAGCTGTCGATTCGCTCCACGATGTCGACAGTTTCAGTGATGTTAGTCTTGCCCAATCGATTGATACAAATGAATTGATATTCGACGAAATATCGGAATAGCAAAAAGATTATGACACCTCCAGTGGTCTCATTTTTATTATGTAGTTGAGTTCAGTTATATTTAATTTCGTGTAATTTTTTTTTGTGGAATAAATTTATTATAGAAAATATTTTAAATCAGGATAAAAGGCTTATGCGTATGACTTCTGACTCCACGCTAGCTACGGTCGTATCATTGTACGGTGTACGATATACTTACTGTGTTGATATTTTACCGAGGTAGATTTACCTAAAATATAAAGATCACACAGATCTATAAGCAATTAACACCTATGCACGAGTACATACAACGTATTGACATTTTCTTACAATGTTGTTGTAACGTTAAATAAATTTATTATAAATTGATGGCTTTTATTTCATTCTAAGAACGACTTTAGATTTGTTTTTAGTACAATAGGTTCTCATTTTAAATAACCTTGTATATTTCACTCAACTTGATTAGTCACGACAGTGATGAATGTTGACGTCTGACGACGTCATACAGCGTCCATTTCCACTGGATTACTTCCAGAACAGTCTGTGGTGGTCGAGTAACGATGTGTATAAGGGTTTGTGGAAGTACTTAGAGAAACAGAATCACCACTGTGATTCTGGACTATTACATTTTGTATTGTATTTGAAATAAACAATACAGTATTTTACAAGTCGGTAAAAAGGTAAAGTAGTTACAAAAACGAGCGAGCCTTACAGTAGTCGTAGATGATGTGTAATGTCAGATGTGACATTTCACATTGGTATTAACATATACAGCAACATTATTAACATATACAGTATTAGTATCTGCTACATTTATGCGTCGTAAAACGTTAACTGCTTGAAATTGATAGAAACATTTCCTGCCTCGATGGTCCAGTGATTGCAAGTGCGACTGTCAATCAAGAGATCTGGATTCGAAGTCCGAACTGGGTAGGGTACTATTAAGTTTTTCAAACTTGAAATTTCTTGTAGTAGCCCGAAGTCTGGAATTGTGCCCACTGTAAGGCTCACCACCTATTCCATGACGGGAGGTATAACGTAATTCATAGGTAATTGGGTTTTACAATTAAGTTGATTGAATTATATTACTTTTATTCACAGTAAAATATTTTTATTAATAAATATTTGCATTCACTTAATCTCACATTATTCGAGTATATTATTGCTAGGTGTTTAATCATATTATTGCCTATTGTATGAATGTTCCCACTTCCAAATATATAATCTTATTCGGTAATTAAATATTTTTATTTTTGATTCATAATAGTAATCGTAGGTCTAATTAGAAATATGTACATAATTCTTTTCTCTAATTAAAAGTTCTGTAATATTTTTTTTTTGAATATTGATCTTTAATAGTATTCGTTTAGTTGGATGTTATGTGATAAATGGGTAAAATTGAATTTAGTTCTGGTTGTTTCCTACAATTAAACACAAGTTGATTAAGATGTCGTCTACCATTTTCCTTTTTTTTTACTTTATTACGTAAATGGACCTGTTATGTCGTTCTACTTAATAACTTCTTTCAAAATTTTTAGGGGATAAGTGTAAAGTTGAAGATAATCAGCTAAGACCTTATGATAAACTTTTTAAAATATGATCGAGAGCCAGTGTACGAAAGTGTTCTGCATAAAGACTACGCAGTCAACGAAATTTATGCTTGTTTTTTTAAATGAAATAAAAATTAATTAGCTAAAATATATATTTTTTCCTTTTTAGCTGACGACCAAAAATACATAACATTAATTAAATAAAATAGTATTTGTAACATATAATCAAATATTTGTAAAATGACAGAAATCAGAATGAGAAATCTTTGTCACTAATGTG
>DWMG01002678.1:0-12870 GCA_018244855.1 Elbella merops
GAGGGCAAATTTTGATTAAAATTTCATAACCCCAAGCTTAAGCGGTACAGTTTCATTGTAAATTATGGCGGTATTCTCAATATTTAATGAGCAGAACCTTTGTTAACAAGTGTAAAAACTCCCCCATTGATGTTGCCAGTTTCGTTTTGAACAAAACTGTAACTACCTACCTAATTGTAAGTACATTTTGATACGAATCTACTCAGAAATGCATTTGGGACTTATACAATGTAAGCGATGTTTTCAATACTAAAATATTAGTGCTTAACTGTATATTAGAGGGAACGGTTAAACAAAATCAATTTAAATATATTAATCAGTATCAACAATTTAAAAATAACGAATTATACGTAATTCATTACTGTTACTATATTAGGGCAGGTCAATTACGGAGTAGCTCACCAAGTGCCAAATATCTTTAACCTTATCGACTTAATGTAATTCTCCTACATTTAGTCAATTTTTTTATGCATTAATTTAATCAACTGGTTATGTACAAAGAGTAGGTAATAGAAATCATAAGAGATTCCAATGATTTTTTATGGTTTGTGTTCGATATATTATAAACATAATAAATTAATAATACTTTTATTTTGACATTCGGTACCCTCTACCTACCCCATAAGGGACCTGGTTAGGAATAATAATGATAATAGTTTCGATCGCATTACTTATCAAATGATAGGTCACGTCTCAATTCGAAACTCAAGTCATAGCAAAATGTTTTGCACTCCCGCGGGATCACAGGCGGCTGTATTTCATCCAACTATCGAGTCATGTCTTCCAGAAGCTATATATCAACTTAGATTGTCAATTATACTCGTCCGGTGCTTGGAGCTACCTCTGGTTAATCTCAGTCATATACCACCTCAGTAAGTAGCTTAAAGGTTATACACACTTCAAACAACTCACGGTGTAGTGTAGAATAATCTAGACTTGACTGTGAAAAATGCTTTTCTTACAAGCATATGAAATTAACCCGAATAAAGAGTTTTAATCATAAAATACGGTTTATAAAAATATGTTTCTGTGCGATTTTTTCGTATCTAAATTAAAAATATAATATATGTTAAAAGGCGATTTGATCCCAAACTAGACAGAGCCTGTGCTATGGTAATCGGACAGCTAATAATATAATATATATCTTTGAAAATTTATAGACAATATTTTTAATCAGACATGGAACAAACACTTGCTCATGACCCGAATCGGCTTGGTTGAGAATCAAACTGATAAACCGCGGTTCAGAAGTCAGGGTCAATAAATACTGGGTTAACCGGGCAAGTTGGTGATCACAAAACAGCTGCAAACCTTTTATTTATATTTCATGCTTCAATGTGTACTTTACACCTCTTCTTCTCTTATCTTCGATGCCCTAATTACTTTCGTTTCGTTTAATCAGAAACTTAACGAACATTTTTGTTTAACTAGCCATCGAATACAACACTGTCACGACTAAAAGATTTATTATGGTATGGATAGTAAACTGACAGTCACTTCTAACAAGAAACGAACTCATAATGACGGTCGCTCGCTAGAGCTATTTACTGCGCCCCGAAAATTCCCATAATCAACACCACGCGCATTCTTTCCAACATTCAAATCGAATTAACGACACTAAAAAGTGCACGAGTCATGGAAATTGTTGAAATTAACAGTGAACTAATGACTTAAATTACCTACATTCATGTCCCCGACAACATTCTTTGTGTACAAATTTAGAATGCGACTTTGGACATTTATAGTTTGGGTTGAAGTTGCCACATTTCTACAAGTTTGGCTGAAGGAAACGATGTCGGCCGGTTGTAAATGCGTAAGTAAATTTTGTACGGACCGAAATAGAATCGTGAACAAATAAATGCGTTTCAATGATTCTTTATTAGATCTACTAAATATTTTTCGAGAGCAACGGTGCATGTGATTAAGGGATGGGACATTATCTGTGCCGCTTTTGTCCTCGATTGTCCTTGTTTTGCGGTCTGTGGTTGGAATTCCGCCCCTAAAGGAATTGGATGTGCACCTTATCTTGTTGCTGTTAGAGTATTATTTGATATGATGATATATGAGGTAAACATTTTGTATTGAGTTACGCAAACCCAATACCGTTGCCTAGACGAAAGCTGATCTCTTTCGGTGACATCTCTAGAGTACGTAAAGGATTATCGAATGACAATATGCATTTTTTCATGTTGTGTTTGTATTTAGATGGCGGTATTCATCGGGGCTGGCTTTGAGACTAGGATGCTATTAAATTGCGCATGCGTCTTTTGTCCTGCCATATGGCATTTTACAGCAGCAGATGGCTCTATTGTGAAGTTTACCGTTTGGAGCAAGTAAACTAACGTGATTATAAATAAGGACTTTAAAGATATTTTAAATACAAAAAAGTCTCCTGGATATTTGCATCCATTTCTCCATAACTATATGCTAGTATAAAAAGGTCTTGTAAAAAAACTAACAATCTCCTCTGACGTAATATATATTTTTTTTAAAGTCGGGCTCTATCAATGACAATAATAAATAATTAAACTATTAATAATATTACTGTAACGTATCTTTCAATATAGCTGAAAATATTACCAAAAAAACAATCATGCCCTGTCTTATATTTCGATAAGAAAAACCCACTATGCTACTGTTCGCGACCTAATTTATCTCTCACATCTGGAACTTTATAAGTAAACGGTGTTAAAGATTAGAGTACCGCCGGAACTTTGTTTTCATTCAATCTGCTTTCAGTACGCGTACAAACAGACAGAAGTTTTAAGTTTCTCATTGCCAGCAATTCTTGGGAATGTCTATTTTTGTAGTATTAAAATCTTTTGTCCAACGCGTGATGGAATTCCTCTAAATTAAATCATGTTCATGTTTTCCATGAATTCTATAAACGCTATATTTTATTTGAATGCTGAAAACAATTGAACATCGCTACTTACTTCGATATTTGGGTTGACGTCATGAGCTTCCGATTTTTCAACATTAATAACCTGTTTCGAAACGAGATGAACATAGAATTGTGGACATCTGTTTAAATTTAATGCTTATTACTAATTAATAACAGATTGTTGGTCTCGATTTAATTAACATAATTTATTCCCAACAGTCGCATATATTATAAATCGTTAGTGCTTTTTATATTAATCTCATAGATACGAGCGACTTAAAAATAATGGGCCACTTAAATATCGTTTCCTATGTATTCATAAAATCTAACAACGTGTTACAGTTTTCATTAGAATTGACATCTTGCTGGATAATTAATACTAAGGTACAGCATTTAATCTAATTCATTTGTATTTATAATAAATACATTATTTAACAAATAGTAACGGTTATTTTAATAAAGAATCTCGTACAATATTATGTTTATGTATAAGAATAGAATGGTTAATATTTACTTAAATGACTAGGTCAGTGCTGACATGTTTGCTTGGCTGTTCCGGCGGCAACTGACACGAACGTAATGAATTTTGTTTTAGTCGCTTGCAAGTGCACCGTAACTTGCGGTTATCCATGGTGCGTGACTTGGAACGCCGTGCACGAGGTCGCACGATGCATTATATATAATATGCGTATGCGTATTCATGTATGTTTGTATCTAGGTATATTTAGTTCTGTATGCAATAGTCAGTACGAATCTATGAAGAGGACCACACATGAGTCGTGAACAGTTCTGCGGTTTGTGAACAATGTGCTTAACGTGGATTATTTATAAATCAAAGATTTTATTATTTTTAGATAATAGTAAAATTTGTCTTATTAATTTAATATTTGAAGTCTTCAATATTAATTTTCCATTTATACAATATTATATACGAGTAGGTATTATACGATCACGCTAGACGCTTCCGACTTGACGTGCATTTTTTAAAATTCATCATTTTCTTCATACACGCACGCCGGTTTTGAACACATTTGTTTTATGATAAAAAGTATGTTTTATTATAAATAGTTCGTAATATTATTATAAATAGTTTGTTTTATTATAAATAGGTTTGTTTTATTATAAATAGTATGATAAAAAGTTTGTTTTATAATAAATATAATACTACTTATTTCCTGATGAATAATATGCTACTCCCTACTTACTTCCATAAAATTAAGAAGTAATGGAATGTTTGGTGCACGGACATATTTAAACAGACGGTTCTACTAGATTGTGCGGAGCAGTGAGGCGAAGAGCGGACTTTCCAGTTAAATCCGTTTAAATGAGTTTTTCCTAAGTTTAACTTGACTAAATCGTATTTCCACTTCGTGTAATGCGAATCTTTTATCGTGTTTTAAAATTATCCTGTTCTCATGCATGATTTTTTTTTTAAATTTGTAGATTGGGTTTTAAATAGGGAGAACTAAATTTATTTTGCTTTGAAGTTACTTTATCTTAATGACCCAACAGTACCTACTAGGTAATATTTACTCTAGAAATTTATAATTTCCATTCCCAGATATAATAGCTAATTTAAAAAGTATTATGTAGATAATTAGTATCTATTAAACATTTTTTTTTATTCTTTTACTAATAACGGCGCAGTAAACACTAATTTCCGTTTAATTTACGTAATTTGTAAACAGCAAGGTGAAAAAATCTTTTACAAAATGTACTGAAGTATCTAATCTAATTATGTAGGTATCTATTTTTATTTCATTGATGCATAATTTTAGATTAAATCAGAAATACCGACTTCAAACTCAAGTTTCATAAAATTATACGACATCAAATATTCAACCCTCAGTGACTAAATTCCGAACTCGGGTACATACTTGTGGCTTGGTAATATTCAGTTAGAGCACACAAACGTTCAGAACTACATTTTATACCAGATAATGCTATCTCTGCGGCTATCCCTTTTAAACAATAAACTAACTTAAATTATAAAACTAATTCCATTACTCATTGTTCTCGTAATTTCCACACTAAGTAAACATAAAATTTAATTACCTACATATATTATTTGAATCCTTTGTACATAAATCCAATATAGATGATGCTTTAAAGGTAAATAAGGCTAGTTTATATCAAATAAGCCTTATAACTAGTAATACATATATGTAGGTACATATAAATAATTTCGATGCCTAAATGACAATACATAATTGATTAAATCGCAATTTGCACTGTTGCCTTTATTAGAAAATTATGAGGATAAAGAAGAAAATTAAATCTCTTGTTTTTAAAATATGTAGCGCTTGTGTTAAAATTTGATTAGATAATGCTAAAGTTTAGGCACTGTCTTTTTTGTCTGGCACTCTGTGCTTTCTGCCTACCCCACAAGAGACCTATATAATGTATGTATGCTAAAGTTGTAACAGTCGGGGGTATCAAGATATTTTTGGATACGAACAAATCAATGTCAAATATAAATAAATTAAAGAAAAAGACAATCATAGATACCGATAAATAAATTAAAGAAAAAAAGACGCTGTTTACCGATCCAAGTAAAGAGTAAAAAGAAATTATGTATTATTAGGCGAGAAAATTTTCGCTTGTAATGATTCCGGGTTCCCGAGCGAGCGGTCTAAAGTTACAAGGTCTTAGGTCCTTGTGTTACCAAGCGGTTATCCATTCATTTGATACGTTGGGAACAAGCCAGTTGGATTGATTAACGTTCTTGCCAGTTGGCGAGTACTAAATCAAGTATGAATAAACTCAAGTGCAGTTAATTATTCGTTTATTTTTCTCAGTGCTCATAAATTAAGAATTGTATGAGGTTTTTTTTATTCTCTACGAACATTTTATGATTTTCAAACTAATTTGCAATTTTCGAACAAAGTCATATTTATATAAAATCGTTTACATATAATCAGTAAGTATAATACGACCCATTAACTTAGAATATTGTGACCTATGTAAAACTTTGTAAACAACTTGTAAATATACAAGTGTTGGATAATAGCGTCTATGCAAATGGAACAATGTTTCTGTAGTTCTTACTGGTTACATTTCGCGTAGATGGCAAATTCCTTTCAAGTATGCAATGCACTATGCAGATTCAAGTACTTTTAAGCTTATCATGCTAGCGTTAAACAGATAAGTGTTCACTAATGCCAGCAAAGTAATTATTTTTAAGAAAAGAAATCTGAAATGAACACGAAAAGAAAGTGTTAAACATCGAACCGCCCATTGCTGAGCCATTGACCAATCTTTGGCGTTATCTACATTTATTCACACGAGAGACATAAATATACGGTATCTGATAAAATGATGCGACACACAGTCCGCTCTCGCTTTGGGATCGTAAAAACAAGTTTTCCCATTATTTCTATGCTGACCCGTCGCTCGCTGTCGTTTTGATAAGGGTGCGAAAGCCAAAAATAACCGATGCTGATTTCGTTTTGATTTGTCCGCGTCGAGATAATAGCACTTTCATGAGTTGATGAGTAGGTAGGTACCGCCCCGCGGGTGTAAGTGGATACAGCCGGATAAAAGCGGTTATTTGCTTGCATCTTTTTGATGGGATCGCTCTATATTTTGCCACTGATGGATTTGAGCCTCGTATTTTCATATCTCTGTCTTAATATGGTTTAAGAGACCGTGTTAACTCTACTTATTCTGGATGTCCAACGGTGGCGTGTTAAGAGAATTAATGATGAAGATTAGTTTAACCTAAGATGTTTAACCAACATAATTGTACGTACATACGCAACCTGCATAAAATTAGTTGTATGTTTTTTCCTGAACATGAAATTACTTTTGATTTAGGTATATAACATATAAACGAATTGTAACTAGTTATTGCGTAACTAAGATTTCACTGAGTCGAAATATAGGTTCACTTATTCTTAGGTTTGTGTAAGTGTACGTTTAGTACGAAGCGAACTTTGTTATATTTTGTAATCAATTATAAGGCTAGTCATATTCACGTGGATTCTCAATCTTTGCTTGAGTGTTGCCATACATAAATAGATAGGAAATATGTTTTAAAATATATCATACTTGTACCCAGTTTAAAAAAAATATTTGTAGTAGAAATAAATTATCGGTATAGTATTATGGTTGAAATATACGGGTTTTTCATAGTCAATAACAGTTTTTGTGTTTTCTTGACTTCGGTCGAACAAATTGTCAAAGCAAAAATTTAGTGTTCCCTTTATGCGTGAATGTTTTATCCTGGTAATAGATATTTTGTGTCGTTCTTGCCTATGACTTAAGGGTTGCATTACTAACGTTATTACTACTAGGAATAACATGAGAAAATTAATTTAATCACATTTTAAGAAAAAACGTTATTGTAAAAATGTTATAACATATTTTTTTAGCATTTTTCATTTGATACCCAATCCATTTCTATTCATAGTACGTACTGGAAATTTCTGGGACATCTGTAATGTTTTGCTCAGTAACTGGGTCAGAGGACAAAGTCGGGATTACCGCCTAAAGACAACCGGCCTTGGACACTCGACGATGAAGAACAGCTTATCTATAATTTGAATTCTGAAGGCATTATAGGGTTTAATCTCGACTCAATGACAATCATTCTACTGAGTTTGATTTATTGTATACCCACTTCTTTATTTATTATTATAATCACCGATCCGGATCACAAAGGGTTTTGGTAGGGAAGACTTAATTAAAGTGACAATATGATATGTCAATTATTTTATTTTAAACTCTTTTTGGTGCTATATTATAATAAAGTTGTTACAAACATCGAACTAATGGCATTTTCTGACAAGTGACTCTAGTAAGATGGGGAAAATTTGTGATGGTGGTTTCATCATTATCACCATCATCATCAGCCTATTCCCGTCCACTGCTGGACATAGGCATCTCCAATGGCACGCTACTGAGTGATGGTGGTTTATGGAGGTAAAATTATTAGACAATTTTTAAAGACTTATCTAATTTAGTAGGTGTTTTCGAAATTTTTTGTTGTTTAGGTAAGTTAAGTGTATTTATGTGTCAGTTATAACCGACCTAATGTCAGTCATAATCCTAATTAAATGAGTTATAACCTGAATATTTAAATGTTATAGGATTTTATAAACATTTGTATCCCTGCTTTATGTCCCAATCCGCGTAGTTTTCAAAGTAACAAAAAAAAAGTAAGCATAACGAATGAAGGCGGCAATTCGAATGTACTGCAACTGACTAATCTCCATTATGACTTCAATTGTACAGTAACTATGTATTGGTATATAATTGATATATAATAAAATATTTAAGATATAAACCCGTAGTTTAATATATAGCGAACGAAAATTTCAAATATCTATCATTCATGTTTATTGGGTACAACTTCAATTAAATCATAAATTATATCCTTAAATTGTAGTCATTTATCCGTCATTATTATTCGATTGTATAAATTAAGAAGAGCTTTCCGTTAAATAGGCTTCCACGCTTCATAGTTAATTGAACTTACGTACCTGCAGTTTGCTACTATGCTTGTAAAAACTGAAAATTAAGAATTCTCTCAGCCAAGACTCCGGCGTTTTCAAAGTTATTTCGTCTCAAAATATTCTTAACTAATCAAACATCCTTTGCCGTTCCTCCAAGTAAGTAAATTTGTCTTTGTAATTACCTTTTTAGCATATTGAGGAAACTTTCCAGCCTTAGTTCAGTCGAGTTGTTTAAAACATTGCTTTAAATTCTAATCTCACTTCATAAAACCATTACATTCGTACCAAGTTCTATGACGTTTCACTCCGGGAGTTTTGAATGTTTGTTCAAGTTAAGGAAAATTTCTCCTATTATATAAATAATAAAATGTTAAAACTGTAGACGCGATATGTACATAAAATGGTGTTTAATGAGTTGTTATAAATTTTTTTTTACATTAAAATAATGTTATGGGGTCATTACGGAATTTAAAAAAAAGTCTAATTATTATTGCTCAGAATCAATGACTTATTCATTTGTTATAGTTCTGTCAAAATATTGTAAAATGATAAAAAAATAACAAGGCATGTTTATAGTTACTATAGGAGAGTGTGTTAATAAAACTATTTCAATTCATATATGAATTTCCTAGAGCGTAGATAGTTTAATAAATTGGGCTATAATTGGTAAAGTTTGAGGATTAGTTACTAAAAGGTTTTAAGTTCCAATAGTGTTTGTGTAGTTGTTAATTTAACATAATGCTGTATACTTCAGAACAGTGTACCGATGTCGGTGGCAAAGTTCATTATTATTCAGTGAATTTTGGAACTTAATGGTACTAAGAGGTTTTGTAATGAAAGTTTTAGTAGACACTGCGGTAAATTTAACTGGAATAGTGTTATCAATAGATAAATGTTCTCTTTGATACCTATTTCTGTTTAAGTAGTGTAGAACGATTTAAAACGTTGAAAAAAACAAACAAAAAGTAGAAATAATATAAAAAATGGTAAAAAGAAATGAAACAAAACAAAATAAAATTTGAAATGTGTATATTTCGGTTTCTTTTAGATAATGATTTTTTTCATATTTACATATATATACAAAAATGAAATCATAATATTTACATTCTCTCTTATGACAGTAGTTTAGTTAACATTTGAAAATAAATGTATCTGTACATCAGTATTGTAAGTTTAAAACTTTGGCATTATAATAATTTAAGCGATCCATCAATATTTTTCTTAAATAAAACTATTTTGAAACATAATACGAATATGTACAACGACCTGTCAGCAAACCTATAAATATTATCGCAGAAATTAGGAAAACAATTCACTATGTACAAATAAATGCAGTTTTATAAATCCTA
The DNA here is from genome assembly GCA_018244855.1 of Elbella merops. NCBI lineage: Eukaryota > Metazoa > Arthropoda > Insecta > Lepidoptera > Hesperiidae > Elbella > Elbella merops. The sequence goes on from DWMG01002678.1 coordinate 9,690, forward strand.
TTTTAAATACAAATAGCGAAAATCTTAAACACAATTATCACTTTGTTGGACTAATACGCTTTAGCGCAGCAGTTAATTACCTGCGTTGGAGCATACGCTACGCCCAGAGCTGCGCGTGCGGCGGCATGCGGTGGGGATGTGGGTCGCGTGCGTGGACTCCGGCCGGCATACCCAGCCGGTCGGCCAGCCCGTCCGCCAGCAAGGGCGGCAGCTTGCCGGGCGGCGGCGGAGGGGGCGGCGCCGGCGCCCGCCCGGCCCCCACCGGCGACACCGACGCGTAAATATTCACAGTTGAACGATGATATTGACATTTCCTTAAGTCCGGCATCGCGAACCTCAGTTTTTGCCAGAATTGCCTATCACCCCACTCTATACACGTATTCGCTTTCAAACACAATCTCAATTCAGGATCGATGTCTCTGCTCGGTATCTCGCCTAGCAATATTATTATCAGTCTTCTTCGTCTCTCTTTCAGAACTTCGTGCAAAGCCGTTTTAAATTCAAATCGGCACCATTCATTATTGATAAAGTTTTTGGATAAAACTATGATTGTTCTTTTTGAAGATTCTACGGCTTCCACAATCGTATCTGCTACGTAAGCTGACGCATTGAAATCGCGATAGTGTAGGCAGAGTCGAAAACTCGGGTCAGACGATTCCAGGCCGGGCGCTAGCATCTGAGCGACAAACGCCTCATCTTTCACGCTGTAACTGATGTACGCGTCGAATAGTCTATCTTTATCAGCTTCGTCGTCGAAAGTAGTACTTTTATAACACAGCCTAAATCCGCAGTGATAATATACCCATACTCGTAGCTCACGTCGCCAGTAAAATATGCCGCATATCAAGGCGGAGCTTATTACAAATACACAGAGAGATATCAGTAATAACGGCAGATAATCATTTATAACTTGATTTTCAATTATAGATGAGCTTCCACCGACGTGACTCGTACAAATTGTGGAGTTAAAGTCGGACATATGTGGTCCAACCGTATTCGTTACATTGTCAAATACGCACGTGATTTTATCAGAGTCTTCAACTTTACCGAGATTGTTTTTGAACCAATTTCGAAATTTATGTATGTACTGACAGTCGCATGACCACGGATTGCGAGAAAGGCTTATCTCTACCAAATAGGGATTCATCGTGAATTGCCACACAGCAAAGCTGTAAATGCTATTCCCTTCTAAGCGCAATACTTCCAAATGTCTCAACTCCATAAAAGTTCGATTGTCGATGTAATGTATTTTATTGTCTTGTAGATGCAGCTCTCGCAAATTCTCAAGGGGAGACAATTCAAAACCGAGTAACTCTTTTATATTGTTCTTTTCTAAATGCAACACCGTTAAGCGTTTTAGTCCACTAAACGTATTATTGTACAGTGCATCGATATTAGAATTATTAGCATACAATATTTTAAGGTTTTTACGTCCGATAAAAGCGTGACTTGTTAAACCACCGAAATTATTACCATCTAAGTATAGTTCAGTAGCGTCCATAGGAATAGTGTTAGGTATCTCAGAATACCCGGCGGCAGAACAGTCCACAATATTTGCTGACCACGGTTGGTCATGATAACACGTACAGTTCGACGGGCACGTCATTTCACAATCACACGCATCAAAATCACAACAATGACACAGAGTAAAGCAATGAGTCTTATACGTACACAAAAACTGAGATGATTCCGCTTCTATAAGTGGAATATAAGTCCTTTCTCTGTTATAGAGTAACTTGCAATATATACTCTCTAAGTCCATTACTCTAGGATGCTGACGAAGGTGATCAAGTTTATTGATACGTTGTAACCACTCCATCGTACAGTCGCACTGAAAGGGATTTCCTCCAATATAAAATTCGGGCAGGGGCCGCCCTGGATCGACCGGAGTTAGACGAAGCGCATTGAGATCCATGCTAGTTATCTGATTTGCATACAAATCGACTCTCGTTAAATTGGTTTTTCCAACAAAAGTTTGAGCTTCAACTTGGGTAATTTGATTATCATTCAAGAACAGAAGCTCGACACTGCTGGGAATAGAATATGTAGATATTTTTGCCATTTTGTTAAAACTAGCGTCTAACGTTTGTAGTCGTAGTTCTTTATCGAGACGATAGTTATTTCCCAATTCTTTGATGTTGTTGCTATGAAGATCCAGCCATTGAAGTCCAGCGGGAATAACGGCATAATCAAACCACTCTATTTGGTTATCTGACACGTTTAACCACAACAGAGACGGTATATTTACAAAAAGCCCTTGGATATCCGTGAGTTGGTTAGCATCCAGTCTAATGGCTTGTAAATTTGTTAATGTCTCAAAAGCATTCATGTCTATATGCTTGAGTTTGTTACGCGCCAAATTTAGAATTTGTAAAGTAGGTAAATCGGAGAGAACATCTTTACTGATATTCTCAATTTTATTTCCAATAAGACGTAAACCGTAAACATTATGTAACCCAACAAAGCCAGGCTCTTCTAATGATGTTATCTGATTTTCTCCCAGATCAAGAGTCCTCAGCAATCGCATATTTCTTAGTGCTATAGGTACTTTCTTCAAACGATTTCCATTTAAATTCAAATCCTGCAGCGAAGACGTATTTCGAAATGCCTCAGGGTGAAGTTCCTCGAGATGATTATTGTCTATAGACAATAAAGATAATACGTATAATCCGTTTAAGGCGTATGCATCTATGTGTGATATTTTATTGTATGATAAAATCAATGTATGCAAGTTGTTCATCGGCGCGAACGTGTCAGCGGCAATGCTTTCTAACATATTATGTTGAATGTTTAAGATTTGCAAAGTATAAAGATCTTTAAAAATTCGTGGATCTAGCTTCGTCAATCTATTATTAGATAAATTTAACAGTACCATCCTTATGAGACCAGTGAATGTATTTTCATTTATCCATGTGCTAGTTAGATGATTATTAGATAAATCCAACGCCAACAATTGATCTAAATTAGCGAAAAGACTCGGTGAAAGCACACTTATTGAGTTATTTTGTAGATAAATTTCTTTGATAACAGGTCTACTGTCTTTGAAGAGATCTTGCGGAAGGGCGACAATTTTGTTATTAGATAAATCTATTATTTGCAGCTGCTTTAAGCCAGAGAGCGCCTTGTCGGCAACCATGGATATTTCATTATCGTGTATATGAAGCTCCTTAAGTCTTCGAAG
>DWMG01002679.1:0-12869 GCA_018244855.1 Elbella merops
GTGGTTCGGAGTCTGGATATATGCCCGATGCATGGCAATAGGCTCACCACCTATTCCATAGTGGGACGTAAACGTAAATGTGGGAGTGTTCTACATTCCTCTGCCTACCTCTTCGGGGATTACAGGCGTGAAGTTACGTTATGTTATATTTTTTTATACCTCTACATAATACTTAAAGATTTCTGCTTAGGGTGCAAGCATCAATCATCGTGCTGGCTAAGTACTGTTGGCGGATTTCACGCCTTTTTGAACATTATGGAGAACTCTTGTTAAATAAATAAAATAAAACTTTATAATTACAAGCACATCCCTAAAATATTTGGTATGTAATTATTGCGCTTTGGCGCCAAAATGACTGGCGAAGCAGCCCCAACTACAAAATGACGTGTATCAATAAGTATGACATAAATATACACTTTATGCCCTAATTATTAAGCTGAATTTGGTTTGATGATCTTTGGGGAACGCCACGGCTATTAAAATAGCTACCTCTATTCGAATTTTCACATTTCCTACTGTTATACTTCATTTAAAATATAACCCTAATTCTAGGACAATTGAGACGTAATTCCGATTAACGTGTAATTCGGATAAGCTATTTCGACATTGGAACAGAGTTTTGAAGCAAGGAATTGTAATGTACAGCGATTTAAGCTCTATGCTCTGGCAATAGTACTGAAATTACAATTTGTAATAATAAAAGGAGGCATCCAACAGAAACTATTACTTAATATTGCAAGCTGAATGCACTTATATGGCTTTATGGTTTAGGTTGAAATTACATTGACGGCAGTGTAAAGGGAAGAACGCAAGCGCGCTTCGAGTGACGCTGAGCCTTCACTTCAGAGTGGAGTCAGTAAGCCCGCGGCGCGGTCCGGCGGCGGCCCTGTTCGTGTGAGCTCGTCTGTCACTCGCAACCACCTGTTTCTCGCGCCACAAAAAACAAACATCTACGCAGGTTCTTAATTTAAATTTCTAACATTAAAGTTTTAATAGAATTATTTGAACAGAAAATTATACTTTAATTTTTACTTACATTATGTTAAATGGATTAAATTTGTTTTTTTTTGTTGTTTCTTTTCTTATGGCGTCCATTTTATTATGTTTTTACTGTCCAGTCTCAGTAGCAGACGTGACGTTCGAACTGTTGTTATTTCGAGGTTAGAAACGCATCCTGGTTGTATCGATTTGGAGCGCGTCCTTAGTTATGCTTACGTCATATTTAAACCTTTTTCACTTGACTGCAATACACTTACACTTGAATATACGTCGATACCTAACAACACATATAGCTGTCGTAAGTTCGTATCGTGTGTTGACATTATTAGAAAAAGAACGAAAGAATTACTTTAAATATATATGATTTTCGGACTCCAGCTAAATATATGTTAATCTTAATCGTCAATATTTATCAAAAGTGAAATTACAGACAATTAAAATATTACTCTAATTTATAATTTTGTTATTATTTTAAAGATGACATAGAAACGGAGGCTACTTATAGGCTAAATATAGATAAATACAGGTAATAAACGTGTAGAATGATCTGATAAGCACCGGAACAATATTTACGAGTGTTACAACACCCGAAAATTAAAATAACTATTTATGAATATTTTTAAAGTACTATTTTTATTACTATCCCAAAACGTAATCGATGTTCAGGACTTGCAATATGTATTGATGGACAAATTTTGATGCGTTCAAAATTTTTAAGCCACATTTTATAAGATTTCACGTAATTGTGTGACTGAAAAAATCCATAACTTTCATAACGCTTTCAATAGCACAGTGTGACTTTCTAAAATCTCACCTACAATTAGGAATAGACCGTAGTATGAGGGTGTCAGGCTATTTCAGTCTGCATAAGAAGTCACCTAAATTTCATTAAAAGGACTGGCATCTTTCCCTCAAGCTTTCTGATCTTTTGAACATTACAACTTCATCTAATGAAGCTTTGAGTTCGAGTTGACTCTGGCCTTAACCGGTCTCAGAGAAGACCCTTGTCCAACAGCGCACGGATAAAATATACATTGATGACTATCATCATCAAATAGTGAATTTTCCCAATCCATAAAATTTCTCGGCAAGTTTTTAGAAATGTTTCTTTATCATCATCAACATCATCATCATCAGCCTACTCCCGTCCACTGCTGGACATAGGTCTCTCCAATACCACTGAGCTCGATCTACAGCTCTTCGCATCCAACCACTGCCAGCCACTTTGCGTATATCGTCACTCCACCTAGCTGGAGGGCGTCCTACGCTACAATTTTTACAAAATTTCCTATTTTTTCTTTATCAAACGTTTGAAATTACAAATTGAATGAATACTTCTAAATACGAAACAGCATCAAATAAACATGCGGGTTTAGTAAAGTCCAGATAATTATAGGTAATTCATAACAATGTACTACACATTAGGCACGGCTCTCCTCTCAAAATGACAATAACTGTCATCTCTTATACTCTTCAAAATGACTGTCATCTCTATTTGTACGCTCTAGCGAGGTTGAGAGTGATTTTAAAATATTGTGTACCACTATTCTTGTACAAAAACAATGCGGTATTGAACTGAGGAAGCATTGAAAATATCGTTGTCTAATAGTTCCCGTCTTCGTCACTCTGCAGTTCCTACTTCCGCAATCGACCTTATATATGTCATTGTGGACTCAATCGGATTTTTAAAGAACGCTGGAGTCTATCGTTTGATAATATAAGTGTAAGGAAACTTTTGTTTTGCCAAGAGCATCATCTTCACGACCATCAACGCTCATAAGTCCGCGCCTGGACGCGAGCCCCTCTCGGTGTGACATTTAACATATTAATAACGTTCTTAGACATTAAACAAAATAATTCAAAATATGATAATGACAACAATTACTTTAAATACAAACATATAAGTAAAATCATATTTAGATATGAATGTGGCGGCCCACTGAATATTACCGAGTGTTATTCAATGTTTAGTCGAAGCCGTCGCGTGAAATCTCGTTTTAAAAATCGACCGCAGTTGGCGACGAAGGTTTAATCAACCCAACTGTGGTTCAAAAAATTCTAAATTTTCGACAACTAAAATGGTGTTTCATGTGGATGCTAGTTGGGCCCCGCCGCGCACGCTACGACCTCGCTAACGATATTTTATTTGCTTTTAGTACCAATACAATATTTGCGTACTATTTTGACGAAGACGATTTTAGGGAAGTTTGCGTTTTGACTGTAGGCAGGCGTCGAAATATCGATGGATGCGGACGGTAGGATATATTTTTATTAAAATTTACTTTTTTGTCGTTTTTATTTCTTGTTATTAATATTATTTCTTTTTTATGAATACTATGTTTTAAATAAATTTTGAGTTATATTAACAAAAATAGTATAATTTGCCCACTGTGAATCTGTTATATGAAATAAATTTTGAAGATTAAAGGGAAGATATAAATTCGTCGTCGAGGAGAAGAAAGAGAGCAGGTCTTCGCAAAATGGATCCTCACGGTGGTGGTGAGTGTTTATAAAAATCAGCTCTTGTACATTTATTTTCTTTTGTAGGAATGTAAAGTGTACATTTTTTATATATCTCTAACATTTGTGTCTCATAATATGTGTATCTCCAGCCGTCCGCTACTGTCGTATGGACGAGTTACACTTCGTTTCGAAAGAATTGAAATAAAATGCGAAGAAAGAGCAAAAAAGACATCCGAAAATCCATTTGAAGCTCTAAGCGACTGTAATCCTGACAAAGTTTCTTAAAGCTCACTGTAGGACTGAGAGCGGATTTGATTCCCAGCTTTCCGCCGAGGTTCTCAATTTTTTTGTCAAGCTGACTGAACCGTTGGACATTCTTCTAATCGCATCGCAATTTAATATATAACAAGACGATTACTAAACTTAACAAGGACAGTAAAACCCGAAGCCAGTGTTCGTGTATAAAGAGAGCCTGTACGTTAGAGGTATTTGGTAGCCGGTGGTTTCTGCTAACACGGTAAAAGAGCTGGCGTGACGGTGTAATCATAAAAAACTTACATACGGACGTTTGCACCCAACTAAGGCAGAAACAGGTAATAAAAACACTATTGATATGTTTCAAAAGACACATTTACTTACTATGCCAATAATCATAATAATACAGACAACTTACGTACGGCTATCTGATGTATATTTATATGTACCTCTCCGCTCACCTGTACGACTGTTGCACATAATCCCTACATTGAACATGCCGGTTGGGGATCGAAGAGCACATCTCACATCGCCTGCATTGCACACAGGTGTGGCCCAGCTTTACACATTTATGTATTTCTGTAAAATTCATCCGTTAATACATCACGGTGCGCTCAACTGACGGACTCCGGGGGCCACCTCGTGGATCTATCAGTTACATAGCATGACCTCGTTTTTACACTGATAGGTATACAATATCTTTTGTTGTATTTCTCCTATGGGACAGACAGTGCAGTACTGCAGTATTCCCACTTTTCACCAATTACCTATGTCGATAAATGCATGGAATATGGAAGCCTATTGTAATACACAGGGCAAAGTTCCAGATCTAATAGTACTTGAACCAGGGATGGACTTCTCGCTCCCAGGACCCAGAACCCACGACTACTCGCTCAGCAGTCACATATAATAGGAGTGGTGGGGTACAATTGAAAGGTCGAGGTCTGATACTCATAATTGTGGGTGCCGAATTAGTAGTGTATTACATCAGTATCGGCGTCAGTCAATATTCGCAGTCTATATCTGTTGTTGTTGGAATAAAACTTTATCAATTGTAAATTTTCCCTCCGTAGCGCGGAAGCATTCCTGGCAATTCGTTGCTATTGGTTATGTAACGATGTGCTGAGCCCGGCCAGCGTCCAGCTGCGAACGAAACGTAACATTAACTGTGCGATAAGGAAAATACTAAATAAACGCGTTTAATTTATGACAAACTGTCTCTTTCATTGAGGACAGTGCATGGGTAAGGTGTGTGAATGATTTACGTTATAATTTTAATTTCTGACACGGGTCGTATCTCAGGATGAGAAGGGCTGATGCCCGCATCCAACTTAGGGTCCAACAGTGTGCCTTACGACCGTATCCGATACCGATACAACCGGATCTAACTGTAGTGTGTCAACAGTAGTCACTGTGATGTTATTACAGATGATGATAATGATAAATGTTGCGATTTCTCTGAAGTATGATACGTGTAATGACGCTTTAACAAGCTCTTAAGTTGCTCATAAACCAATGCTGTCCCTCAAGTACCAGTTGTCTACGTACTATTTTTTTTCGTTTTCGAGTCAGAAGACAACTTCTATAAAATTGTGCTTCAAAATGTTGTCGTCACAAAAATGACCACAGCATTTTATAAGACTATCGTAATAAAATGTCACATTTTAGGAGGTACACTTTGACAAATGAATAAAACCGAACCAAAGTGTACTAAAGTACTAACGGTACTGTGAGCTTGTTTAGTATATGTTAATAATAATAATTAATTAGTGGTGATCGCTAACAGCACGATTGGAACTGTAAATATCATTAGCCCGATTATTACATTTTAGTATGAGCGCATTTAGTATGTGTCCTTTTCGAACTCGGTTACAGAAGTAAGACTGCTGTTTAGGACTGAAACAATTACACTGTATAAACCAAAAAGGAAATTGTTCTAACTACAATATTGCTTGACGGCAGAAAAAGATAGGTTTAGGTAAGACAACTATAACTACAATATTAAAATAGGTGTAACGGTGGCATCGCCTCGAAGATACGCCATTTTTTTCATTGGGTGGTAAGAAACTGTAAGGTACTTCCTAAAGTAAGTATTCCAACTTTTTTTTATTTTCCCTTCTAGAGGTAGACTTATTGACTAATCTACTTACAAAAACCATTCCCTAAACTGAGACTTGAGTTTTAGTAAGTCTAGTAAAAACCATTCATAACATTGTTTTCTTTTATTCCGATAGATACACTTGGGTCTTAACGGTCAACAGACAGCCCATCTGAACAGGTTGTGTGCCCATTAACTCCTAACTCCCTGGCCGTAGTTGTCATTTTGGCACCGTTCGCTTCGTTAGTGTAAGTGCAACAAAGCCTTTGATGCAGTAAGCGTTACAGGTTTCAGCGATTCAGTCGGCATTGCGCTCCCTTTGTACTTCACAGCTGCGATACGGTCACTATTGACGACGCTTTCACGTGGTGTGTTCTGTCACGTGGCAATTCTTTGTTGAGCACGAGCCGTACATTTATGAATGATATTCAATAGAGACTGTTATTATTGCCCCTTTTTCTGTTTCCCGCCTGTTTGTATAGTACGTTGACAATTTTTTTGCTCTGTGTGTGCATAGGTTTATTATTGTTATCATTATATTATCACGCTAGGTCCCGTAAGAAGTAGACAGAGAATATTGGATGGCAACAATCCCTACAGATGTCACGCGCATCTTCTGCATACATTCATCGCTCTCTTTATGCACAAACGCCGGCCGGAGACTCCACTTCCCTGTCAGTCAGCATCTGACAAGTGCGCATAGACTAACATTTGTCCTGCATTGGAAATAACACGTTTCGGTGTTTACGCTGTTTGTGAACCAATGGACCGACAGGCCAAAAATTGCTACCAAATTGAGCAATATGTTGCACATAAAATATTAAGTTAATATAAGGCGACTCGCGCATCAAATATTGTCGTAATCTCCACCATTTTATATCATCGCACAACGCTCGCGCCATGGTTAAATTAAATTCGTCCGCCTCAAGCTAATGAGTAGCAATTTTTCAGGTGTCAGACTAAATGTTCGAATAAACTGCGACATCGCGTTAATGCTATGTGTGACTTACAGAGATCAGTGAAAGTAAATGTCTCTTACACTTATTAGTGCGTAAGAAACCTTTCTAAAAAGTGGCGCCACTGGGCCATCACACCCATGTGGTATAGTGGTAAGCAGACACACATATTTATACCATTTAAAGGGTATCAGGTTCGATTTCCTACAAATATCAGAGGGGTAGTAAAATATCACTTGCTAACGGTGAAGGAAAACATCGTGAGGAAACCTACACACCTTAGAATTCTTCTATATTCTTCTATAGAATTCTTATATATATATATTCTAAGGTGTGTGAAGTATGCCAACCCGCACTTGGCCAGCGTGGCAGACTATGGCCTTAACCCTCTCAGTATGAGAGGAGACCCGTATTCCAACAGTGGAATTGTAAAGGGTTGAAAAAAAAAGCTTATTGTTAGTGTGAAGTTAGAAAAGACTTGCATATTATACATATCTAGTTATCCACATGGTCCTATGACATAGTTGACATCACTTTTATATTAAATGTATCATTAATTTAAGAATACTTACCAGTTTCCTCCAGTAGTCGTAAACAATAAAATTCGTCAGGTTCCATCCCTCGTTCTCGGGCGACATCCTGAGCACGGTCAGGTATCTGGACGCGGGGGAACGCGAACATCGAACCCTAGAACAGACAAATACATAGATAATTGCCAAATAGTCAAAATACTCATAAATTACACCCTAATCTATTAATTTAATTTAGCAATGAATTAGTTTGTAGAAGAACATTCTAGAATCCATCTTCATAAACGGGTTAAATAACAGTCCATTTCCATGATAACAAGATAACTAATAAATATTGACACATACTACAAATTGATCTAAGACAGGTTTTTTGTAGTTTGTTTCAAAATATAACTAACAAAAATACAGAACACAGGTTGAATGCTTCATCAGCCCTTAATGCAAACTTGAAATATGCCATCAGCACTTTCTTTTAGTAAAGACATAAAATGTGTGTGTAAAGTACTCACATCAATAGGGTTGCAGCTGTACCCTTCTATATTGTTGAAGGTTTCGTACGCAGTAGCAGCTCGATCAGCCAGGACCTGGGCGATGTTCCGTCGTTCACGATCGAACTGCGCGTAGGAGGGCTGACCAATAGTTGGGGGTTTTGCCTGCGAATCGATTTCGTTAACATAGTGGATACAATAAAAACCCCTAAAAATAAATCATGCGACATACCATAAAATCCCTTTTGTTTTTCTTGAAGGTTGAGGTAGAAAGGTGTAGTATTCGCAGTAATGCAATATACACCCGTAAAAGGAATTCGGCACAAAAAAAATAACCAAGAAAATGATATTGAATAGCCGTTCTACTAAACCTTAACAGATCTAATAAACCAGCTCAGTACATGTACAACGTCTCACCACGCAGTCCACAACACACTGGCCCAACACCGTCGGGCACTGCATCACTGCCCTCGCCGCTCTGAACGCCCCCAGGACAGTATGCTGCAGATTTAGCAGCTCTGCAAACGCAGCCCGGAGACCGCACTCCGCTGCCCAGCCTTTAGAGCACGTAACAAAACTGGCCACCTCCATCGAGCAGTATGGGGCTCCCATTTCGTGCATCACCTGTTTAAAAAACATTTTGTTATTAGTTTAACTTAAAATAGAATCCCATTTAGTTTAACTTTGTATGTTCTTATATTATATCTCCAATTTTGGTAAAAGCCTATTCCCTAATTCTTGGTAAATAACTAAGAGAGCATGAAACTAAGGCTAAGTTTTATCTGTTCCTTTGTTTATTCGGACAGGAATACTCGTAAACTTTTGGGTAGGAATACGACATTTGAATTATGATTAGAAATTTGCCGTCTCTATTTACGACATCATTACGTAATCTATTCAAGATCACTTAACAAATTCAAAAATGACGAATTATTTTTGATAGATACTGTTAGGAATATAATCCATAATTGAGGTAACTAGTAATAGAACGTAGATTTATGTATGTATGTACGTTACCGATTTCGATAATAGCTGTCTATTTAAGATTTACCTGCTGTATAATATATACATCCTAAACATTAACCGATAGTTGGTTATTGTAAAAGAATATGTTTGCGTAACCATTACAGAGAATTTGTCACATTTTATCTACTAACTTCAGAGACAGTGTATTGAGCTAATAAATATTAATGTAACTCAGTAATTTAATCATTAAATCACATTTTACAATTTAAATTCTCAATCAAAACTTTCGGGATCTAAAAGTTACGATAGCGAGTAATATTATAAAACTCCGTCGGGTTCATGCTCCATATAACACTGTTTAATAGAGAACACTTCGAATAACTATAAGTTTTAATTTACGTTCCTTCATTCCGGCATTTTGGGTAAATATACAGAGCAAAACATCCAGCGAACAAAGGATTCTATACGATAAAAATCTCATACATATTATCAATAATTTGAGTTACATATTTAACCCAGGTTAATGTGAAATTTCACAAATACACAGGCGTAATTAATTAAAATAGCCAAATAAGGGTTAATATACAACATGTTATAGATATTTCCCCTTTTTAAGTCAGATTCTTAATGGAAGTATGGTTCATAGACGTAGTAGAGCAATAACACTGTAAATATGCGTTACCTTTTTAAAAGAATAAAAGGATTTTGATATGATATTTTCCTGGTACACCTCGTCGGCCAGAATGAACAGGTTGTGGTCGTAGGCGAATCTTATTATTTCTTCCATATTCTGCCGCGTCAGAACCTGTCAGAAATAACATAACATACTTATACACATTCATAGATCCTACCTCTGAAGAATAGGGTAATGTATTACAATAACTAAAATAGCTCTTCTCTTTATAGGGACATAAAATGTCGCGATGAGACAGCTTTAAACTTCGGATTTATGTCCAGTTGTAATCTTTAGGAGCTGCTCGAATAAATAATTCAAATCGAATTAAATCGTGTCATTTATACAGGAGCAGGACACAATGGGTACGAGGAGTGAGTAAATTGCTTAGGGAATGGAGGCAATACTTCCTCCCCGAACTGTTGACGACGATTGAGGCATTATTGTGACAGACGAACATCTATCGCCGGAAGCCTCATCTTATCCGGTCTGGGCATTTGTTTTTGTCGAGGATCTCAAATGGCAATGTAAAGTAAACTAAATCAGCGCGATTTGATCAGAACAGAGGAAAGATTTCGTTTCCGCGTTGTTTGCAATTCAAATACTTGAATACCTTAACCTACATTCGGTGACACAATAAGAATATTTTTTTTCTACTTATATTTCTGTAAAATAATAACAACAGGCAAAATTTAAATGTCTGTCTCGTTGGTCGAGTGTTTGCAAGTGCAGCTACTGATCGAGAGGTCCTGGATTTTATCTTCTGGTCAGGTACTGCTGGGTTTTTCTAACTTAAAAGTCCTAGTCCCCCTGTATTGTAATAAACTTACCACTTATTCCATGGAGGGAAGTAAATGAAACTGGCAAAACTTGATATGGCACAATCCTCTGCCTCCCTCTCAGGCACACGTGGATACAGACGTGATGCTACGTTTATTACATTTTGTAAGATATGTATGCTTAAGATGGAATTGGGACTAGAGAAAATAGAATGGATTTAAAACTGGATTTTGTTATTTTATAATTTTAAGTCACATTTTATATCTCACCTGTCCTGTAGGATTTCCGGGGTTGATAACAACCAAAGCCCTGACATGGCTATCTACACTAGCCTCCTCCCAACTTCTTTCCAGCTCCTCAACCTGCAGCGCCCATTCGTTCTCCTCGTCCAAGTAGTAATTCGCTTGACGCAAACCCAACTCGGAGAGGGTTCCGGAGAAGAGCGGATATTGCGGAATGGGAATCATCACAGCTGAGAATTTCAAAAATTGTAAATTGATATAAACTACTGTTTAACATTGCTAACAAACGCATCTTTAATATTGACCTACTCGTAGCACGGTAGCAAACAGTCATGCTTATGATGTATGATACTTCAACATGTTTCCAAAAATGACCAAAGCAGGATTGATAAGAATCTACAATTCACATAGGACACAAGAAGTAATCAAGTCATTAAATCAATGAAAACAATTAAAGGGCACGTCATAAACATATTATCCAGCAATCGTATTATTCACCGTGGACAGCATTGTATGATCACTAATAAAAAAACTGCTATCAATATGAAACCTGATTTTAATTAAACTAATCAAATCAGACTATGGCCTTAACCCTCTCAATATAAGAGAGACCCGTATTCCAACAGTGGAATTGTAGTGGGTTAAAAAAAAATCAAACTTCGAGCGTTTGGTTTTGGTCACGAATTGATGGCACAACGTAAGCTCATCAAATGTCCGCACAATACGGCAAAGTACCTACTTGTATAATGTTGTAGGGGTGCGACCTTAACAAACATCGCTTTGGCAATCATCTGGTAGACATCACATTTTTCATCATTGTTTCGCAACTAACAAGTGAAAAATGGATATTTTATTGGAGAAGGAGTAGGTACATGTCGCTCTATTCGTTTCGCATCAGTTCTGTATCTATCGAGTTTTATTTTTAAAATGCTCACAAATATAGATGCAAATTTTAATCAAATTTAAAGCTTACTCACGGAAATAATTTAACGTATTCTCCTACTCGTATTAGCAAACATGTTAACTCGTTTGCGGGCAAATTTCGGTCAATATATATACATATATATGTATATCGGTTAAGAGAGGAGCGACATAAGATGCATATAATACAATAATTAGTATGCGTCTGGCTTACCACAAATACGGACTCATGATACCTATCAGGTCGAGAACAATAAAGTATACCTGGCTAAAAAGAAATCGCGACTGGCCAATTTGATTTCAATGTTTAGTATAACTCAAATATTTCAAGACTCTATTAACACTAAAAAATAACAAAACCATTGCAATGGAAGCATAAAAATCGAGGTTATAATCAAACTCTCTTCAATTTATAAAACGAAATAAAAAACGAAGAGTAATTTACATACTCTCGATGTAGTGAGCAGCTAAAATGCAGCACTTCGCTTCCTTTAATCCGACAGTGCATAATACCCCTGTGTAGCTAGATGGACGCCGGCATTAGCGTAATAGGGAGCAGATTTTCGACATTCCGGGGTCAGATTTATGGTCGTCGAAGCTAAGCTTATAGCATGTCTATATGTCGTTTATGTGGTGCTTATATCAAATAATCGAGCTATTACGTCAACAATCGGGATTAATCGCTTAGCTTGTCGGTTATTTGTTCCTAAATTAATTCACCTGAGATCATGTTTACGTGCCGTGTGAATCTCATTGTATAAACGCAGTGACAATCTTGACGGAATACTCTGTACATAATGGTAGGACGCTTTCCGCTATGGCGATTTTCTAGAAATTATTGGATGTCAGTGTTTCTATATTCTGATAGTTAAAATTATTTACATAGAAATATATTGAACAATGTTTCTAAACATTTTATGATGGTAAATAAACTTGGTTATATCATTAGCAGCACAGTCGCTGCTACTGTGTGGCACAGCCATGTTAAGTGTAGCTTACCTGGAGGTTTTCCAGCTACGTCTTGAACGAAGAGTGTCAATACAGACTTGATAAGGTCGGAAGCGCCAGATCCAAGATATATATCGTCAGGGGAAGCAGGGATACCATCGCGCACTTCCAGGTATTGCGCCACGTGCTGACGAACCAGGAGAAGCCCGTTGAACGGTGAGTACGCTCCCACTGATCCTTGACTGTATATAAATAAAGTTAATATTTTAAAAATAAAACATCAGTATTTAACTGAAACATCCCCGCCATGAGGTTTGATTGATCAATAATGCTCAAGAAAACTTAATGCAGAGATGATTTGTTTGAATTATTATACAACTTATTGGTTGTACGTCAAAACTGTAGAATTTACTTATTAAATTAATAATAATTATTTTTTTTTAATTTACTTATTTAATTTACTTTTTATTTTTACTTAGTGACAGTAATTTAAATTAAAAATTAAAAATAAACTATAAAATGTAAATCCGTTATTGGCTTTAAGACTAAA
>DWMG01002680.1:0-12869 GCA_018244855.1 Elbella merops
TGATTAAATAAATAAATAGATGAATAAAGGTATATATGTATATATATATGATGCATAGTAAATAGTAAATTAAAATGATTTGTCATTGAATGAATGAATGTCATTTGGCGGACTGTCAAATGTACATCTTATGGATTATATTAGACTATGTGCATGGCATTGAATTCACTGAATGAATAATTAGTGCAAACATATCATTCAATTAATACTTTTGTATTGCAAATGTAATTGAAATTGCGAATGATGTCGTGCTAATGATGCCTAGAAAAATCGATAGATGCACCTTTGATACAGTTTCACAGATTTATCTTATACAATTATTTAGTAGAACGCTAAAACCTCAAACATCATACAAGATTGATTTTAAAAATAGTGATATCAAAAATAAAAACAACGATCCTTACCCTGGGGTCCGTAATGTATGTTGGGACTTAACTTAAAGTATAAATAAGACTCGATACAAAAATTTTAAAAAACCATAAGCGTTAACCTCGGACTTAGATCATATCTATCAGATAAACGAAATATCACATTATGACGTAAACTAAATTGAAATTACTACTTCCATATATTGATAAAACAATGTAAAAATTTAGCAATATGTGTATTTCAATACTGTGTCTAACATATTGCTGACACAATATACATATTTTGTTAGCAATATATTGGACACAATATTAAAAGCCTGTAACGCAATTAGTTTACTATGAAAACATTTGTAGTATATTTTAAAATAGTTAACATAATCCAGATCCCTGTTGAAAGCCAAATTGAGTTGTTGTCCCGTTCTGAAAAACTATACTACACAGAGACAGGTTTATAGGGTTAAAAATATTGTACGTAGGATACTCTACTATTCAACGAGTCCTTGGAACAAGCTTCGAGGAAAACACACTGTCGCGTGCATACATTTGATATTATATTATTTAAACAGTGTATTAACAAAATATTTAGCTGTTATTTTCCATTCATGAGTCAATGTAACCAAAAATAATTTTTAGCATATTTTTCGCAATCAGTGGAAATTCGCATATATAATAGAAATTTTATACTTGGATTAATGCGCAGTATTGAGCAAAAGTGTGTTTTCATTTTTCTTAAATACTTGATTAGCGAATGACCGTAAACTAGAACGATTTAAAACGGACTCCCATGTAGAGTTTAAGAAACGTTGAATAAAAATAAACCGATCTAAAGTACAACCGAACTCCCTGTACATTATAGTCAGTGGTTCAATATTTTTTTTTGGTTAGAGGAAACACAGTTCTTAAAGATTTCTTAATTGTAAATATGGTTAATATGGTCGATACTCTTATGGCCAATAGGGAAAGTGTTTTAAATAATAAAATACTTTCCAAGAATTTTATAAGGACCATAATTTCTTACTTCTAAATTAGGAACACAATATAAAATAAAAAAGTAGTTAAAAAAAACATTTATATAAAAATAGTAAACATTTCGTATACAGTCATGGGTCCATTAAAGTATCGAGCGTATTCAATATTATTTTTTATAGATTTAAATACATCAGTAGATAAAATACAATACATAATTGTTAAATTTTATTACAAATTGTTAAGAAGCGTCTCACTGTTGAACGAATGTTAATACATGAATGAAATTAACATTATATTAATTCATTCATGCAGTCATTCATTCAGATATGAATTAGTGAGCACAGTCACTTAAGAACTTCAAGTGATTGCGCTGCATCGGTATGTTCTATTTCGATTTTAATTAACAAAATCTAGTGTTAAAGTGACACTGTATGTCGGAAGTTGAAGAAAGACGCAAGGGCTCCCAAGTTTATTAATAAATCGCCGCGTAAAAGATGTAATTTTCTTGCCTTTTCATATTTACCAAAAAAATATGATTATGACCTGACTAGCCACCGATTGGCAGTAATGTTTCCTTTAAGCAAACAGCGAGTACTGCTTAAACAGATATGTATCTCTTTAGCTCTGTTACTATGATCATTGAAAACTATATGAAATGATAATGATTGATTCAGTGACGATCTTTAGTGGTGTGCGTGTGTATAAAAGAGTTTCATGATTTACAACGTAAAAGTTGTGTAATGTAATTTTTAAAAGGTAAAATTGTACGCTTTTTCATGTCAGGAAAGGTATCTAATCAGTCATCTAGTTACCATGTCTAAAATGTAAGAATAGTTTAAGTCGGACTGTGCCCTAAGTTGACGTGTAAATTCGAATTTCAAAAATCTCGACGCTCTGTATGTGAACCAAATAACAGTAGGACATAAGTTTGAAATGTTAAATTTAACTTTAATGATACAATTTCAAAGCGATCTGATGTATTAAAATTGTAGAATAGCATTTTTAGTAACTTCATGACTTTTGTTGCGGCTGTAACCGTATTTGACGCATTTGTAATGTCTACAAGAATATTTGACAAGGAATTTGTAAATCTCTAAAGGTTAAATTCTCAATTTTTACATGTTTTTACATAATTCGATCAATTTTGTACCGATTGTTAATTATTATAAGGTATTCATATGCTAGTACCCTCGAATAAACCCGTCCTATAATAAAATGGCCTTCACTAATCATTAGATTGTAGAAATTTTGGAATAGTTTTAAATACATTTAAAAAAATCAATTTTAATTCAATCTAACTTCGAACTTGTAATAATGTATTAGATTAGGGTTTAGTAAACTATGAATGAATACCGAATTCCAGAAAAGGAATAAAATGTTTTTATTTTCTTTACATAGTTACCGATTTAGTCACAAAATTATTGTCCCGAATTTAACTGTTTAGATGATTTTATGTTTATTTTTCAAGTGTAGTATATCTGACAACTATGGTTTAGTTAAAGAAACGTTAAGAGAACTTTATGTTAACACGCTATTCATAAAAATGTTTGTAATGTTGTTTATGGTGTAAAGTTGTAAATGAAAGGAAATCAATATCTGTACGACTAGCTCTAACCACTCATATGTATATATGTACGTAAATATATGTATATATGTGTGTAAATACTTGTTTATGTGTACGTACATATATATGTACATATGAATGTACATATAGGTACATATATGTGTATATGGATTGGAAAACTACGGATGATATGTTGATGATATTTTTCACATCGTAAGATGTTTGTATTATGGTACTTTCAATGTTTAAATTGTTTTGACACATCGACTTCTGAGAAATAATGGGAAGTGCAATGTAAATGAACCCCACGGCAATTACGATAGTTATTCCCGCGAAAGCATATCTCATGAAATGAATATTGAAATTACGGAGAAGTGTATATGAGATCTTAGTCGTATGAAAATGTAATTTCGGTGGTGTGAAATGAAATATTACTTTTATTTCTGATTCTGTTGGGAACTATCTGAATCACTCGCTTCCAGTTCCTGTTCGTTTTGGCGAACAAGCGGCACAAGGTAATCCCTTGCGTATTTCTGCAACGCTTCAAATTGAAGTGTCAAGAGCATATTGCACTCTACAGCTGCAGAGTACAGTCCAGCCTGTAAATAAGATTGCAAGTTTTAATGTGGTTCATTTAACACAGAGCCATATATTTATTTCTAACGGGAGCTTTCATACGACAATTACCACATCCAATATGTACCAGCCACGGCGTAGAGTTTTGTAGACTTAGATAATTTTGTGTAGAAGTCATTTCAACGGAATTGATGTGTGCGCAGTGTAGGTGCATGCGGCACTTACTTAATAAATGATACAATTTTAACGATTCGTCAGTTATACTGTGAGCCTGGTCGAGTACACTGTAGTCCATATAGTATATCTAATATCTTACTGGTTTAGAATCAGCCCGCGCTTCGCCTTGGTTGGCTTTTGCCTGGAATGTGTAAAGTGGGATGTTCACTTGTAACTAGACTGTGGGGGTTATTCTGTCTCATATTATCAATATATATGAAGAATAAATAAGAGGTACAACTTCAAGCATATTTGTGTCGCAGCGTCTTACTAGGTCAGCGTGTAAATAACTTTAAATATGATTAACGCGTAAGAATGTTTCTATTTGGTTACGTTATATTGTATAATGTAATAATAGCCAAAATTGGGAACTCAAAGATATTTTATAATACGTGCAGCATTAGTATTGAGATGTATACTTAAAAGCATGCTTATAAAATATCCCAAATTCTATAGCAGTTATGAAACATATACTCTGTACCTATCCTACTAAAATATATATATATTCCAAGCATACATTACTTGATAACATGGTCACAGTGGGATAAAACTTTTTATAAGAACATTTAGAAGAGGTTTTATAGAGAAAGTTCAGAAATTGTTTCTTTATAGTGTATTCTCAGGCATCTTAAGGGCGGATTATATTAGTAAGATATTTACCATGAATAGAGATTTTATTGGATCTTTTTTGATCTTCTCTTGTCTTGTCTTATAAAGTTATCTAAAGAGCTAGCTATTGTTAAGCCAGCGTGGTAGACCAGGTAGGCCAGCGTGGTAGACCATAGTCTACCATAGCCTTAACCCTCGCATTATGGGAGGAGACCCATATTGCAACAGTGGAATTATAATTCCTGGGTCGTTCATTATAATGGGTCGATTATTATTATTATTTATGTGAATTACTTTTAACCTGACAGTAACTTTTGATTCTCAGCTTGTGAAATACTTGTGTCAGTATTAATGTGACCATGTTATAAACTAAGGTATTCAGTATTGGGGTTATTGGGGTTCTACGAAGCGTTAAGTTGTTTTATTTACAAATCAAATAAACATAGATAACATCTGGTATTTAGTGATGTGTATCGCTTACATTGATGGCATTTGCATATTCGTTTAACGCCGCGTACTGCTGAGCGGTCAGATTGCAACAATCGGCGCAGTCGGGCGCACACTGTAAATACGACACCGTTTATCACAATATTGTAATGTGACATGTCATTTCCTCTTCATTTTATATTATACTGTATAATATAAAGAATTAAATTCCAATCTACATCGACACATTGCGTAGCCCAAACACAGGGATTTGCAAATAAAATAAAGCAATGCTTATAATTGTGTCCTCTTTTGTGGGACTCAACCAGATTCCTGTCTACGATTCGAGATCCGCTCCAGAGAGTCCTCGCGCTCAGGCGCGAGACGGATTCCACACATAAGTCACTAGATTTCACGGACGATTTCCCACACATAAGTCACTAGAAGTACTGAGAAGCCACTGATTTACTACAACATTATTACATTGTTATAGCAACATAATTATACAGGAAATAGAGCCATGTGCTACATTCTAATAAATGATTCTAATGATTGATTGTCTAATGTTTTTTTTTAATTATCTAGGCCTCTTGCTTAACAGATTTGCTTTAATACTTTCACACCAGTGTCAACGATTTGAACTTTTTCTGTGTCGAGCCATATTGCAAAAAATTTTATATTAGCCATCGATATTGTCGGTATTTAGATGCTAAAGATAAGCGAGAAGTTAATGATACATTTTACCACGATCAATTACCACTGTGTTATAGCTATATTTCGGTTGTTGGCCAATTCATTGCGGTCTGTAGGTGTTGCAAGCAATGGGGGAATCTACTAATGGCTGCTTTTCATGAAGACGACGTGAAATGAGATATCACTCGTTACGTAAAATAACAGAAATGAGGGCAGAAGACGAGATCTAACTACGTGTATTCTACTAATCTTGATTACGGAGCTGTTATTCGTACGTAAATAACTTTTAAAAAATTAGTCTGAAACTATAGCCGAATTGTTCTATCTATGGGAGGGCGAACGATCAAAATAGATGGATTTTAATTGATACACTTCGCTTAATCCCCGCAAGCTTTTATGTAACGACGCAATGTTTAAGCTTTCACTATAATTACTGTCAATTTATGTCGAATAAAACTGACGTGGCGTATCTTCATAGCCTGCTACTTACTGGAATATGCTCCTTGTAGTTCAAGTAGGAGGGGAGGACAATCGCCTCCGCAGTGCCATTGTAACCTCCGAACTGTAAATTAACCGACATGTGCACGACGTTTATTATTACTCTATTACTCTTTACCACCATTTCCTTTAATAATCTAAAGCTCACCGTTATTTACATTAGCAAGTAGAAAAACCGTCTAGATCTACAAACACTAATTGTAGCTTGCATACAAACTAAGCAATCAACTGGTAAATCCGTCCTGTCTAACCCCCTATCCGTATTTACCGCAACTAAATTATATATTCAAATTCTGCGAGAAAACCCTATCCTAAAGCCTACCGTTAAAACCTACTTCAAAGAACGCTATTGAAGCTTTTGTACCGTTTCAATACTAACGCAAATATTACCATTCTATTTTTAGTGTGGCGTGTGCTCGGTGTATGATATGAGATAGTGTAGGCTCCAAGCAGTGAGGTCAACCAAGGCGTAGCTAGAAAAAAAAAAAAAAAAAAAAGGGGATTCACAAACATTCCAGAACGCATGCAACAATTACAAAATCTACTGTCCCGCAAGATATACCTGGATAGTTTTAATATGTTACTTACCGGCGCCACAGGGCAGCCTGGGCGTCGATTAGGTGGCGCACCCTGAGTCACAATGAATGCGCTGAATCCGCAGGTGCTGCAAGCCTGCAATAAAATGTTAGTACACACCATTCTCATCTCATCGCAGTTAAAAGCCCTGGACGCGTATGTAAAGCAGAGTAGGCGGTGCGAGAAGCTGTTCTCTGCAGTCCCCAACCTTGCCCAGCGCAGAGATCAAGCAACCACAGCACATTATAATGAACCATTATCCATATTTTAATCAAGATCACTCTATATTCTCTTGTTCAGTTCTAACAGTCAAAGTATCTAAAATCAAGCGTCAACATGGGGACTACATCCGTTCAAATATATTTGTACTAAGTTTTATTCTTCAAATTCACATAGTGAAATAATGATTTCGATATAAATGCATATTGTTGAATAAGTCATGTTTCTTCACATCTTCATATTACTCGATTGCTTGAAGATATTCAACTAATATGATAGATATTAAAAATTAAAATATCTTTATTCGTTAATAATTTTGAAATGTCCTGCCTGGATTTGTATTAAATTTGGCATAATTTTTTTTTATCCTCGACTGAATAGGTTAGATGATTTTCTATCCCAAGGAAACATAATATAATTCATATCGTAGCTGGACGCTCGTTATGATTGGTGGTCAACACTTACCTCGGC
The DNA here is from genome assembly GCA_018244855.1 of Elbella merops. Lineage (NCBI taxonomy): Eukaryota > Metazoa > Arthropoda > Insecta > Lepidoptera > Hesperiidae > Elbella > Elbella merops. The sequence goes on from DWMG01002680.1 coordinate 7,186, forward strand.
ATCTTGAGAACTGCGCACCTTGATAATCGGAGAGATAAAGCAGGCAGCGTCGCTCTGAAATTTAAACTATTATATTAAGCAGACATTAACTTTGATCTTAATCCAATTGAAGGACATAGCAGTTAATGACTAACCAAAGTTTTAGATTTAGAATACATTATATTTGAAATTATTGATTTGTTGTTTGTCTCAATTGTTCTTTCCTTTAATCCTTTAAATTTTGTTAAAAGACTACAGCTACCGAAAACTTTAGTGCGAATTTACACTTACGACTTTACCGATCTGAAATTCGAATACGGTTTGCTATGTATTTCAGTACTAATATGGACTATGTATTTCAATAACGGTATACTATTTATTTGTTCAGATTATTGAAATTATCGTTTTAATTTTATAAAATTGTTATGCTGTCAATTATGACATAATTTATAACATATTTTGGATTTATGATGAAATAAGACACATTCAATAATTAAATAGGTCTTTGAATGACATTTTGAGACATTTTCGGCAAAAGGCATTTAATTAAGAAATTATTGAAATGTGTACTTTGAAATATTGAAATGTGTACTTTGAAATATTGAAATGTGTACTTTGAAATATTGAAATGTGTAGTACATATGAAATATTGGAAAGTGTATTATTCAACTAAACACTCACCTGACGAGTCGGCGGCTCGACTATCCCGCTCTACGAATGGAATATAAAAATATATTAATAATACGAAGCTATGTATATTATATGCATTGACTAAAAAATTAGTAACCTCCGAGTAAAGACAATTAAATCCTGTTTGCCTAGACAGGAGTTAATTATTTTTTAAAGTAAGCAAATTTAGTCACATGGATGCTGTAATCTCGGTAACCTGATCTTGAAGCCATCAAGAGCTGGTGCTTTAACAACCTCATGCATAAATAATGTGTTTACATGCGACATCTGATTATGCAGCAGTTATAAATAATCACATTTTTATTTACCGCAGAAAAACATTTTGAAAAATACAAAGTGATTAACGGATTAGTAAAAGAACAAGGTGTCCAATAATTGAAAAACGTTTGGAAATTTCAGGAAAAATACTGTCGACCCGTATCCTTACCTTCTGGTGTTATATGTTTACCGCGAAGCTGTATGGACTAAGCGATTTAAGTTGTAAACATTTTCGGAGCTACTTAGTTGGCATGATCCGCGATCGAGTTTTGTACAATGAAAATTGTGAAAGAAAATAAAAAATATACAAGTATGTACTGAAGTAATAATGGCTTGTAGCGTTATTATAACTGACACGAAAAGCATTAGGAATGACACGGGCGACCGTCGCCTTATTAATATACGAAAATAAGTATGAATACGTATTCGCGTTAATGTAAGCTCGCAACTGCATTTAAAAAGCGTTTTAGTGACAAAGCAGTTACAGCGAGACAATCGTTAATCTTACTTTCTTCATGTCGCCGAATCCTCACTTTAAATAAACAGTTTAATATATTTTTTATTTAATGTAGAAACGATAGGACGAAGAATGCAACAACCTTTTATCATTAGTCCTACGCACAGGCTTTCTTGCGTTCTAAGCAAAATTTCCCAACGATAGAGGCATACGAAATCTGAAGGGTATCTGAGATAGTAGCTATTAAAACTAACGCATATCTTAGGGATGTGTGAAAAAGACATGGGAATGTGTCCTTCTATTGAAGACGAAATGGGACAAGTTAAGGAGGTTTCCTTTGAATTACCTTAAATTCTGAAGAACATAAAGATCCCCACGAATTGTGAAGTTTTTATAGTGAATATATTTAGTTCTGCAACTTATCCGGTAAAAAATGGTTCAGTATATTACCAGTATAATGAGAGTGTACTGCACTCGTCTGCCCACCTCTTCGGGGATTACAGGCGTGATGTTACGTTTATTATATTATAAGACAACTTATTGTAAGGGAATGCAGCATTATTTATGTTGCTTATGTTACGCATGGGAGTACAATGTACCGTACAATTTTTAATATAGATTAGGGAGTATCCCTAATTGACTGATGAACTTGATATTTTTAACATTACATATAAATGCCTTGATGATACATCTACTCGTATATGGTAACACTAAGTACAACATTCCTATAACTTGTATAACATGACACAAAATTTGCTAATAATTAGAAAAATTTTAAAAAAAATTTTTAAAAATTTACCACTATTTAATATTACCAGTATAATGATCTAATTGTACGGTATTTATGTACTACGCAATTAAATGTTACGTAAACGATATAAATAACTAGAAATTATTGACCTTCATAAAATTTTCTATGAGAACTCCTTTCTTTGTTTATATAAGAGCATAAATGTGAACTGTGAAGAGTTGAAAACTATAATATCGGTAAAAAATGGGACATATTGCCTCATGATAAAGTGACAGGGTAAAAAAATTACATATGAATATTATATGAAAGGACTACTGAGAGTGTTGGCTTCCCCTTATATCTCTCAGGCAAACTCAACATATGTAATGTGGGATATAAAACCGTTCGAAAGCGAAGGAAAATAATGTGCAAGCATTGCAAAAAAAATTATTTACATTGAATAAAACTGTTAAAAAATAGATATTTACCTTCCAACCACCTGGTATTCCTACTAGTGTTAAATTCTATTATTAACAAGTTCTCTTTTGCGTAAAACATATATATCTTATTTCAAATTATATTCATATCATTTGAATAGAAAATATTGATTGGAATAGAATTTAAACCGTCACGTAATCTCTAAAAACATCTAATAAAACACAACAAAACCACATGACCTCTGCCCCACATTGTTCACAAAATACGACTAACACTCGCATTGAAACAAACTCACACACTCTCACACACACTCTCACTCCCGCACACACGCACGCATATTTACGGCTATAAAATGTAACCCTCTGAGATATTTCGAGACGTCTACAAGGAGGTAGGAGTGGACATGAGCATCGATTAACCTTGACCATTGAGGAGAAAACTTGTTCAAAAGACATTTGACCTCTAGGGAAGATATCGGATTATTTGATTACGCCACCCATTCCCCTCTGCGACTGCTCACCGCATTTGGCGAAGATGAAAACATCATTTGATATATCAAATTACATATATAGGTATGTAATAAGAACGCATAAAACAATAGCGCGCAATGACAGGGCGCGTCAATTTTTACTTTGATCGTTATAAAATATTTCATGAGTTTCAATACTTTATTATAGTGCTCACTTTATTATACTTTTACACTTTATTATAGTGCTCAATAGCCATTCATACATAAAAAAGAATAATTATAATCATTATGACAGTAAAACTTTATAGGGTTTCAAAACTACAATTTTACTTTCAATGGCCAGAGCCTTATTTGAAATACAGGATGCCTCTTATAGGAATAGAAAAGTGGGCGTTCTCCGACTAATAAAGTCAATCAAATTTGGTGACAGTTAATAATACTTTTCAAATCAGAATACTTGTTGAATGTATGGTAGAACAGTAATATTAACCCTTCGCACTCGTATGTCTCAGCGTATGCGACATCACAAGTTTTACCGTTGCGCTCGTATGTCTCAGCGTATGCGACATCACGAGTTTTACCGTTGCGCTCGTATGTCTCAGGGTATGCGACATCATACATTTTACCATTCCACTCGCAAAAAGTTGCGGTCGAAACAGCCGTTTTTTTTTTTACTTATAGAACTCATGGTCATATTAAATCCGAGTGCAAAGGGTTGAGCTATTAGCACTTTCAACAATGATTTCTTTTTCAGCAATTAATACCTACTTCGGCCTCTTCATGACAATCTTACTAAATTATGTTTTGCTTGCAACCTTATATTGAACTATATTTCTGTTGAATGATATTTTAAATTCTGAAAATCTATCTTTCCCACTGGCTTGCTCCCTCCCTGCTCAAAATAATACATCAAAATACGTGATCTGATCTGTGAAGATTGTTATCATCCTTGGTGCACAAAATTACGGAAATCTAATCAGAACAATGTACATGTTAATGGTCTTATACGGACGTTTCTGGATTGAACTTACTTGGGTCTCAGTTTTCTTGGTCTTCTTCTTGCCCTTGTGCTGACGAACCCCACCGACCTTGTTCGCCTTGGACAGATGCGGATTCATCCTCTGAATCGACTGCAAGTACATTACAAACACAATATATTTAATTTGTCAACGCGATTTTACAATGAACAAAAAAGTATTTACTATATACTTATTTATTTATTTACTTTACTCACTATATTTTAATTAGCAAGGTAAATAAATATTTTCCTTTCGACTTATCACAATTAACCAATTATATATTATAACTACCTGATCATCCAGAGTCTTCTGCGGTTGCTCCTCCTCGGCTTTCTTCATGACCTTCTTGATTTGCTGCTTGTTCTTTCCCTTCGAAGACATTTCAACGGATTGTCCGCCGGCTTGCTGCGCGAACTGGACCATTACAGAGTATTTGAGTTTGAGAACCAGCAACAATAAATTGTTACTTTACCACAGTCAGATATTTACTTTCAAATTAAGAGAACAGGTACTCTGCTTCGCTTAGCTTACATAGTCTTAGCTGATAAAAGTATCAATGAAATATGTTCTTAACGTTTTCATTTCGAAGACCGTTAACATTTTATTGTTCAAATTAAAATAAGAATATTGACTGAGTTAATCTAAAGTTGTAAGCAGATGACTGTAGCCATACTGCAACATGGCTAACTTTATTCAATTTTTGTTATTTAAAATAGTTCTGGGAGTTTTCTTTTCCGCCTTTTTTCTCCCGGTCTACTATAGCCGGAGGGGCGCACAAAGCCGAAGTATAAGTATAATGACTAAAACATGAACTTCATTGAGTGTGTGTATATACCTTATAATAAATAAAATAATTTGAATTTGAATAAAATTAGTTATCTTAAGGATCGTCTTGTCAGCCACAAGTCTAATAATCTTGAAGGGCTTCTCCTCTGTTTGTAACTGTTTAAAGTGTTCTAACAATAAGTTGGGAGTCCAAGATTAATTCTAGGTACTTTCTATGTTAATCGTTTCCAAACAATTCTTTCTAATAGACTTCATATTGTTTTCATTATTATGAAATCTTGTTTTTTATATATCCGAGTTTGGTGATTGTAATTTAGGCGTAAAGGAATATAATACGACTGCAGACGTGCTTTGGTTGTAGCAGCATGAAGGCTGAGTATATTATTTTTAGCCAACTTGATGTCTACATAAAACGCTATAAGAATGGCGGTATAGAAGTCTCAAACTTGAATACAACTACGTTAAGCCAGTTCTTTCAAGAAGGAAACTTATGTGTGCTTTCTTTCCTTGTGTGTGTTGCTCCCTTTTTCTATTTTGTTTGCTGTAATTTTCTTAACAATGCTTGCAAGTCGCACAGCAGCTCAATAATTATCGTGAACTAGGAATAGTTATATTTTGGTAGAGAAAGAAAATTTACGAACCCGCACGATATAATAACGCTGTATGACGTTTTGTTGATTTCAACCATCAAATTAATTTAAGACTTGGGTGACCGCTTGTTTAACAATTTCGTTAACGACCATTTAGACTTGAATTAGGTTTAACTAGTGAAAAATAAATTAAATCAAGTAATAATTTTTCCATTTTAACTTTTTAATCAATTTACAAAAGTTTGAGGATGGCCTTTAGATATAAAAT
>DWMG01002681.1:0-12868 GCA_018244855.1 Elbella merops
TCAATCGGTGCCATCTGCCTAACCCATAAGAGACATGGAGAGACGTTATACTGTTAATAACAATGCATACGGTCTTTTCTTCTATCAACGACGAAAAAAGTTTGGGGGTTTTTATTTCATAGACGAAAACAGCAATACGAAATAATGAGCATCAGTAAAACGTGCAACTACCCTCCCCTTGCGGCTGATTACGGGACTTCGAAATAAGAATGAATTTTTAATGAATCCCGCCCGCCGGGCGACTACCCCCGCCGCTGATGCTACGCACTTAGAAGATTAGTCCCAGGAGCTCTCCACCTAAATGACTAAAACCTTCTGTAACAGGTCAAAAGAAAAATTCTTTTATGATATTAACTCAAAACCTATCTTTAGTTGCGAAAAATCGGCGCGAGTACAAAGGCAGGTAAGCAATAAGCAATATTGGATTTTCCTATCATCCGCAGCTTCTCTTATGGATAAAAACAAGGATATTACGTTATAGGAAGGTGTATATTTGCATTATTAATCTGATTATTCAACAATGAAACACGGTTTTAAATGTCGGCTATACTTTTCACTATGATTTTCGAATTTTAATTTAGTGACAAGTCATTTAGAGACATCATTCAATTTTTAAAAATTATATTGTTGTATCACACAAATATGTGCGGTCAAACACTTAGAACATCATGTTAGGATACCCCCTAACACATTAGTAATATCATCTTACTGAATATCAATAAAAGACAACTATAATTCGAACGAAATAAACAAACAACATAGTTGAGAGAGGCGTGAATCCATCAACGCGAGCAGGTAAGAGAGCGAACAAGCCAAAAGCAATAAAAGATAAGGCGACGACCTCGGTGCAGTAACAATGTAAATAGAGTTTTATAGTGTAAACAAAAAGAATATAGATGTGTTGTTACGCGGCGCTACGTCAGAGCGCGTCACGGGCGCCACGTCACGGCCGGAAGTCCGCGCTAGATATATCGCATAGCCTCACGCGGGTTCAATGTCGAGCTATCTATCGGCCATCAATCAGCACCCGCCGATAGTCGCGGGAGCACCGCCCCGCCCACCGCTCGCACGTCGCCCACGCACTGCACCCGCCGTGCCGCTATCGGCTGCACACCCGCCACTAACTATAATTACTGTTAGATTACCCAACGTCACACGTTTACGTAACTTCGCTCATTATGAGCGCGTAATTCGATCTCTATTGATTGGGTGTGCGAATCTAATAGGTTCATTGCAATTGTATAAATCGGTGTAGTACTGCTGTAGCTCGATTTAAATTTTAAAAGTTTTGGCCTTTTGTTTCCCAATTAAATATTATATTATGATCCTAAAAGAGCCTGTATTAGTAAAATACATAGGCATATACATATAATACAGTGATAAACTACATAGGCATAATATACATATAATATGTACTCTTATAGTTTTCATACAATCATTGATGAATAAATCGGGTGTGAAAAAACACAAAAGCTATTGAAAATAAACGCATCGCCAACAAAAATAACAAAACAGAATCGCAGCAAAACGCCATATCAATCCAAAACATAAATCATTTGCAATTCAACAAGTGAACCACAAAAACATCGAAGCCAACGTGGGCGTTGTAAAGATTAAACGATCGGCTCGGTGGCTAGTATTGGGAAAGTTGAGTATCGATATCTCGTGCGTGACTAACGGCGGCGGTGCGGGTGGCGTCCGGGAGCAAGGCCGGCGCTGTTTACAAACTTCCGTCACGAGCGCGGACGCTGTCACCGGCCGCGTTCCTCGCACACCTCTACGCAAATAATGGCGAGCCCTCCGCTGACATTGTCCCACTTACACCGCCTGCCGCCCGTCTACACCCGAGATACGATCGCCGATAGACTGATCGCTGACATGTCATCTACTACAGACCAACAGAACGTTGCACCGCGCTCCTTCCCGACACGCGGGGTCGTTATCCCAATCCCTGTTTACGGGAGGAATGTTAATAATATATCGTCGCTGCTCATTGTCGCCGCGCTGAAGTTTATCAAATCAGCCTATTTTCATATGGTCATATTGATATTGTATAATGTACTAGGATTATGTTCATCCAATATTACGACAATATTCTAAAAATAACATCTAACAACAAAGCATGTGAGTACCAAATTCGATCTTATTAAAGAATTTGCGAATGCAATTCACAGGAGATAATGTTAGAGAATTCTATTCTTAAATTTCAAAGCAAAGCAACCCTTGTGTTCGGCGTGCCCTGCGAGGGGTGGCGAGGGGTGAGTGCATAGGGTGGCCCCCTACCCCTGTAGTGCAGTAGGCGCGTAGTAACTGCAATAACGGAGCAGTGAAAGTGTCGCGGGACGGTTCAACCGTCAATGGGTGAAGACGTACTCCCGCACCCCGCCGTCTTCAGCTCAAACTTGTAGTTAATAGTAAGATATTCGGATAAGCAACACGTATGCTCGCCTCCTTACACCGCTCCGCGATCTTCACGCTTTGCACCGCGGGTCACAAGTTATTTTGTAACTTATGAACACCGCTGAACTCTCGCGTTAGTTTATGTTAACCGTACATACTCGTATATGTATGCAGCGTTAAGAGACATATTAATTTATGATTTCAATTTCTTAATAAACTACGGAGAATTTATGATGCGATTAGAAGAATGCAACATAAATCTTTAGCACACGCAGTCGAGTGTCGGCCGGTAGTGCGTTTAGTCTGACGTGTTACTTCCAGCCCTCACAATCACGGCAAATCAAGTATGTAAAGCATACCCACATGAGCGACAGCCGCCAAGAGCCGGCAACGAGCGAACGAGCGGAACGTGTACGCAGTCATTATCTCGCGGCTGGTGAATGAAACGGAACGTAAATTGAAATGTATCGCGTGCCATAATCCGCGTGCATTAATCTCACTCAAACGCCGATCGTTGCGTAACATTGAACAGCAACGGCTCAAGTTCATTGATCCACTTAATGTCCGCGCGCTAAATGTGTCGTTCAGTCGTTGTTGAGGAATGTCAAAACATTGTTGTTACATAATTAAGCGCGTCTACATGCCATCTGCGCACGTGCGCCGCGCGCCGCCACTTCCGACTGATCGCCGATACGTCACCATGTTTATTTATGAGCTTATGATTATAAAATGACGTTTACACCATTCTGATATCGTTGACCGGTTGCCGTACAATAATAACATTCATTCATTCATAAGTGATTAATAGTCCTACCGAATAGATTTGTGAAGTTGTAAGTAGTACTAATAAACCCATTATCGTGATAATTATACCTAAACAAGATTTTACGGTCGTGTCTGTAGTAAAACGTAATGTACAACAAACATTGAAATTTATTTATGTATGTATATTCGGCATCTCGATATTTGAATGCGCTGACTGAAATATCCGTCTACTTTCCTGTACGCTTTTTTCAGGTTTATGCTTTTTTATCTGTATACGTATTTTACAACAAGCTTAAATATACGCATGTAATTTTGAAGAATACACGGAACTACATATAACAAGGACCAAAAATTACATACTATCAAACGAGAGAGAAACTTTGAACACAGTAATCTCTGCTTACTCCACAAGGGATCTGGCGTGGCGATACAAAAATAATAAAAATGTATTATTTATATTGAGCAAAATGGAACACGAACAATCCAGCAGGAAGTGATTGTGTCGAGAAATAAGAATCGCGCGGCCCTCAGTGGGCCGCGATGACAGCAATAACTCAACAAAGGCGAAGAGCTCGGAATTTATTATAGTTGTTAAACTTTCACCCCGTCCCGAACTTGACCGTCAAAATAAGAAGCGGCCAATAAAAAAACATCACTCTTATACAATGACGTGAATTTACATAAATTATTATTGGCGGCGGCGCGTCTCGGGCGCCGTGTTTGCTCGCTGCAGTGTTTACATAGGCGTCGCCACACCAAACTGGAGTTCAACGACTCATATATTGTTTTATGGGCAAACGTAATTGGGTCGCGGTGTGCCATTCCGGCCCATTCCGATTTAGAGCGACCGACGGTTTGCGAATGTCAAGGATTGTACGCGCGGTTTTAGATTACCGTTGCGTTTTTGTTGCGGTTTGTGCACTGCAGGTACGATAGATGTTGAAGATACGTCGCGTCTAGACGAGCGGAGTTTTACTTTCGCCGGGCAGATACAAGCGATAAGTGGATGCGATACTTAAATATAAATAAACAACATCGATAAGATCGTAAGCTGTACAACAGGCGGCGTGACGTGCACGTACTACAATAAAACGGTGCGGACGGTTGTGTCAGACAAAAACAAACAAACTTGGTAACCTAATACGACAATAAAAATATAATCGGTCGTATTGAATTCGGTTCATGACATTGGCCGAGCGGTGGTTTTTCTAAACAGGTGTCAGCACGGCGCATCCAGCCATTCATCGGAGCGATAGAGTCGATGCCCTATATTGTAGTCGTCTCTCAAGTCCATTGAGAGCACAATAGGCATATAATTGGTCGTAAACGTGTATGTCAAAACATGTCGGCGCGATTCATAACGCTTTACATAATTAGGCTCGTTTGCATAACCGATTATTATGCGTGTCTTCGCCGATGACGGTGCGTTGCCGCGAATTCATTCATTTGTTTATGTGTTTACTAACTTTTACTCCACGTGCTCGATTGTGGCGATAATGAGGCGTCGTGTAATAGCGCTGTTACGAGATGAGCTCTAACAACGCGGCCGTTGTGCCGGGGAGCGCGCTACGCCGATCATATTGACCGAATTATAATAATCGTTAAATGTATCATTTATTAAGAATTTGACATATGTATATCGTCACGTTAGCTCCCTTACTCCCTTAAAAAGACTTGCTTCTTCAACATTCACCACACTTCTTACATGGACGATTTCGAAGACTTCTGATTCCCCCATCAGCAACTATTTAACATATATACTCAAGATAAGTGTGCCTTGGTCTCTCTCGGCATACATACATTATCATTCCAATTGTATTTGTTTTGTCATTATTTCATTTTTATTTTTCTCTAAATCCCTGACCCATTGGAACATTAAACCATTTACTTATCTATGAACACATAAATAAAGCTTGCAATTTTAACTAATTTTATCAAAATTAATATCACTGGTCTGTAGGGGACCGCAGATTAAAGGTCGTCAGAGGTCTACTTATACAAGGAATGTAATATTATAGCCAGCCATATGATGTCATATTATAGTATATTTTCTATGGTAAAGCTCGCACACATATGTAGCTATAATATATATTTCTTTCTTACGTCGTCACAATAAGCTATCAGATATAGCATGACATATCTCAGTATAGCAAGAAGTTATTTCTTGCTAACGTAAAATAGGCGTGATGTGACGTTAGCAAGACATTATTGCACAGATGATGGCCACAAAGATATATAATTATATCTTTGTGTGTTGGTTGCAAGTTCCGACTGCCGATCGGGAGGTCCCGGGTTGAATTCCCGGGTCGAACTGAACGAACGAACACAATATATTGACAGGTATTATTATAGCGCAGTGAGTGATGACTTTAAAGTATAAAACAATAGACCCAAATACGCGGGAAAAACAAATGGTTAACAATGGTATTCAATGCAATAATTGATTCAGTTAATTATGATAGTTTTGTGTTTACAAAGAGACATGTATTTGCAAAAATTAGCGAACTAGTAGTTGGATTATTTCGCATGTTCAATGCTGTTCGGTCGGCGCGGACAGTTTGTGGTGGCGGTTTTGCGCTTTGTAAGTTTGAAACCGTTTTAGCTCATATACATGTATCATTAACGATTGTTTTAGTTGCGATATTTAGTAATTCGACAAATATTATTAACATATTAAAAAAAAATTCTAAGGTGTGTGAAGTCTGCCAACCCGCACTTGGCCAGCGTCGCAGATATGACCTTAATTAACACTCTCAATATAAGAGGAGACACATATTCCAATATATCTCACAGAATAAATTATTCAACTGAGTACCGATTTTTCAAATATCTCCATAATTCCGAAATAACTAAAATGAGCTATACAAATATCTGGCCGAAGATATTATATATTATAGATGTATATTTTCCAAAACATATTTCTACAGGTTGCTACTGTTGTTTAACTATATGAATGCCTAAATGATTTTTTTTATGTAGGTACCTTTACACCGTGTAGTTTATATGAATTTCGACACAACCTGTATGCTTATATAGAAACTTTTGCACGCACACATAGATCAAACACTTGTCTTCATCACACATATACATAATTGTTCTATTCGGGAATCGAACCAACGACCTCGGCTCAGCAAAGATGCAATAATCTCTGGACCAACGGACAATACTGTTTTGAATAGCGAAGCCGCGGGAAAAGTAAAAAAGTTCGAAACGGCTGGTGCTAGCTATAGCCCCGCGGATAGTGTACAGGGTGCCGTCGGGCACTAAGTCGGTGCGTGTGAGATGCACGTGACTGCAACAAGTCGCAAGCCCCCCCTCCCCGCCTGCTAGGCCTACTTGCAAGGACGTGAGCTTGCGAAGTTTTGTAAAGTTTCCGGCGCTTGCTCTAACACTGATAGATTTATATAATGACACTGAAACCCGGTGTAACATTACCGATAATAATCACAAATCCGTGATAGTTATATTGTTGCCTTGTTAGAAAAGCGCGTAAACGTACAATGGCTTAGATTTAAACCGATCGTTTATTTGTATTACACATTCGGAAGTTACTGAAGTTTATATATAAATATCGCATTCAAATATAGATGACTGTCAGCGGACTATTTAAATTTTTTTATAATATTATCATTACATTACATCATCGCGCCCGTCGACAGGTCCCTTTAGGGCTTGGCAGACGGATAATATATGATTTTCAAACGTAATTTTAATTTAAACTAGATGTTATAATTAAACTTGATAATTTAGTAATAAATGTGTTACAAAATATTTAACGTATTAGCAGGTCTAAATGTATTTATTTAAACTAAAATTAAATTTTCAGGTGAGCCAATAGATAACACGATTCGTTCATACTTAATTCTTAGACAATGTAAGTTTTCTTCTAATAATAATTTAGGAAATATGAGGCTACCAGACTTATCAACGTTACAGATGCCTTGATCAGGTGAAACTGGACATTATTTTGTGGAATATTTCAACCATGTTTATACAAATGAGTTACTTGATATAATTTGAAAAACGATAAACTGGACCCATATTCGACACCCCGCTCTTACATTAGTAAAAATATACAGCAATACTTCAAGTCTGTAAGGATAGATATATTTGGTTCTCGGTACTCTCTACGTGCCCGTAAAGGATCTGGCGCGATGATACAACAAAATGAGGCAAGGATCACAAGCTCGTAGTTTATTATTAAACCTTGTCGGTGGTCGAGAGACACTCAGAAATCATTCAGCAACATTGTCGCCACTGACACAATATCAATAATTTTGTCTAATAATTTTATTGGTATATATGAAGAGAAACGTTGTGGCACACTTCAGGAAAGGCCTTAGTCCAGCAGTGGAACGTAGAAGGCTGACCTGATGATGATATTGATATTTAAGTAGAGCATACTCTCGGCCATCCTTCATTACTGCGTCACATCTTTATTCACCATCATGCCTTTACTGTTCCACTATTGCAAACGGGTATTTTATTGGAATTAGGAGGTTCCAGGGCTTAGTTAGTTCTTTCTTTCAATCTATATTTAACAGTGGTACCAAGTAGAGTTCCAGTAATACTAAAATATTGTCACGTTTTGGCGCCGACATCAAAACTGTTTGATAATAATTCAGTAATTTTTTGTACAGATTTTGCACAGAGTGGAGTGTTTATCGAGCGGTATCGAAGTGATAGGGTTTTATCGATATCAAAAAATACCGAATGCTTTGATAAGAGGTCATAATGGTAAGACGCAGAAAGGTAGAAAAATAAGAAGTACTGTGGAGTACTGGCCATTGGCGAGTCGGAGTCGAGGAGTAAATCTCCATAAGTGGAACGGAGGATCAGTGGTGGCTGGGCGGGGCGCCCCAGCCGTTGTCATGGCGACGCGCCCCTCACCTCGCTCGCAGGAAAATCCAACGACCTCACATGATCGCGCGCCACCAAGACCTAAAAAACCTATAGCATTTCTTTATGATTAAAGCTCTAATGAATAACAGTAAGCCTTTCTGCCGTTGGAGGCAATACCCAGTGGTTTATAGCTACGGATTTATGATTTTTGTTCATGTCTATATGAAGTATATTTACTAAATTGCGTTATACAAAATAACGCTGATTGCCAAACTATGAACAACTTTTATAAGAATGTTAAAAGTCATCGACCTTGTCCTCATTCTGTATCATAAGTCAAGTAGATATAGAGAAATATCCAACTAAAGAAACTTTTATCCCGCTGTGTTCGCAAAAGTTTAATTCGCGAAGTAACGTCGAAACGCAAACAACGCCGAAAATTGTATAAAGAATCCGTAATAACGTTGGAATATAGAAAGTAAAGTGCGTTCTCGCTGGCGAGCCAACTCGGCGATAATTAATGTGGAGTCGAGTCGAGCGAGCGGCGCCGGCAGCCTCGCCGCGCCGACAAAAAACCCGCTTCGACACAAAAACACCCGTCGCCTGAACGGGACAGCGCTACGTGCGCGAACGAGATGGCGACACCTACGTATTTCTGTGACGAGTTCTCGCTCGCCTCGAGCGCCGTGCAGTTATCGAGACTCGAGGCAAGTAGCGCTTTGATTTAAAACTCCACCAAATGCGCCCTTCTATACATCACATGACGGCTGACAGAGCGCCGGAAACGCGGCGAGATGTCAGATTTGAAAAAAGGCGCGCGTCTCCTAACACTAAAACAATGATCGAATTAATCAACCCGTATTCCAAATTTGATGTCGTCGCTTTGAAATTCGTTCGAAACGATCAAAATCATTCTCAACGCGATTTGGAAAAAACATGAATCTTCAAATATTTGTGTAAACAACAATACACTAGGATTCGTGCAATGGAATTTTTCGAATCCATACTGAACATCAGAGACTAAAGAATGACGAAAAATAAACCTACCCACTAAATAGCTATATAAAAATTTAATGTCCAAAAAGTTCAAAACTTAATAATTCTAAATAAACTTCTACCTAAGTACCTATACATTCAACGTTATTTCCTCAATATAAATTACTAACCCTTAAACTAATTCGTACATAAAACTCAAATTTCAAAATCAATCTTCTTACGAAATTAACCTCACAGGAAATGTGATTTATAATTTAAAATAAATGGCAAATTATAAACAGTTTCCATACAAGTAATTTGAGTTCTACCCAACTTGTGACAAAAAGAAAAATGTTCAGTTACCAACAAAAGATAATCTTCGTGTACCAAATTATTTTTTTCAGGAATTGTTCTATAGCCCACACAAGCGTAATGTACTGTTATAAACTAGGCACTCACCTGAAAATCACTCCACATTTTCATGGGGATACACCATAGTTCCGATACGAAAACATCACACGATCACGATAACAACTGTCAAAAGTGTCACAGCACGGCGTCACTACCACAAGCATACAGTGCGGAGGCCGAGCGCAGACTGAGGCGAATGGCGGCTGGCGGCAGCGGCGGCCGCGGCGCTTACGGCGTTCCGTCTCTGGGCAGCCGCCGCTCGCACGAACTCGGCCTCCGTCGGGCCGGCGCAGCGCCCACCTGCGACTCACTTCCACGAACAACAAAACGAACGACTACACTGCCTGCCCAGCACAATGCCGCACCGAACACCCGCCCCATCTACCCGCTGCCTCCTGGAAATACCCAACGTGTTTCAGCTACGGAGCTGAAGCACACGGGCCTCTGAGTGCCACAAAACAACCCAAAACACTATTCTGTTTATCTTGAAATGAAATGGTAATTTCATTTCGTATGTCATTACTAAATGTTTTACTTGTTGCAATTTACTTGAATATACATCTGACTTATTTCCACATTAGATATACATACAATATTTAATATTGATGAAATCTAAAGCAATATAACAATCATTAAGGAAAATCTTAATACACGCAATTTAGTATACCAGTTAAAGCAAATATCAAGCAACACGTACCTTAAATGGCATCCGATAAGTAAGTAACACAATTGAAGGCGCCAATAGAGTTCAACTTTTCGCGCGGCTGATAAGAGATGTGACAAATAAAAAAGCTTTCTAAACAAAGTTTTGAGTGCGGGGCGCAGCGGCCGTTACGTAGCAGGAAGTTCGTAGCAGTAAAACTTCGTAGCGCTCCGTAGCGTGAAAGTTTTGATTTCAACGATTTGCGTTGCGGCGCAGAGAGGGCCGCAAGGCCGCACAGCTCTTTGGCCCTGCGGCCTCTTACTATGCGACTATGCCAACCTATACGTCATCTCAGAATTAGAGAATACATTGCTGCTTTTATACAAATTTGTTTCTGTCCATCTTATTCACAAATATCGATGTACGATGTACGCCCAGAAAATATACGGTCGTTATATAACATGGTTCTAAGAATTATCTTTCCGCTCATCTCTCACGAGAGCGCGCCACTTGGTTGGCGGGAGACTACGCCCTTAGCCTGAGAGAGTATCAAATCAGTTGGTGACAAAGGGCTGCAGTTAGGAAGGTTTTATGCCTTCTGCAGTTAGTATAGTAGTAAATATATGCGGCAATGTACAGGGCGTCGATCGATGACATTGTCCACACCACGACTACAAAAGCCGGGAAAACCCATTAGGCGGCGAATTTAAACTGACTTTCATTTTGTTATTGATACAATATAACCAATATAGCACACCGCTCCACAGGTCTAGTGATTAGTGAACCTAATTGTGGGTTGGACGTGAATTCCATTCCTCCCAAAAGAAACATTTTTGTACAAACATAAGTAATTATATTATATATAATTATGTGTGTATATACATACATGCTCTGTCTACTTTCAGATCAGATGGCCGTGTGTGGAGACGTCCAAGATCATTAAACCATCACGCGAGTTCCCTTACAGGATTGGCAGAGAGTTAGTATAGTAACAAATATTATACAACAATTATATTATACTAAAAATCGTATAAGTCGGCAAGCATGAAGCTATAATTCGGTTGACGATTATAAACACTCATTCCGCTTATCGGCGTGACTAAGCATTCGATTGGACCAAGTGGGCGAACTGAACTGAATAAATGTACTTGATTTTTTACTATGTATTTAGTAACACCGCACTAGACATGCGATATCTCAAATTATCCTACATTTCATTAGCTAAATAAACATTTTCATTCAACGTACTGGTCGAACAATGTGCACTAGAGGTTATATGAACTAAATTCCAAGTGGGGTCTTAAATAAAACATCCTGTATTAAGTCCTGTTTAATATGTTTCCCGTTATCTATACTGTATTTTTATGGTATGTGTACAGTACTGTACGCATTCAGTCAAATTTTTATAATTTATTATGCGTCA
Organism: Elbella merops; assembly: GCA_018244855.1. Taxonomy (NCBI): domain Eukaryota; kingdom Metazoa; phylum Arthropoda; class Insecta; order Lepidoptera; family Hesperiidae; genus Elbella; species Elbella merops. The sequence continues at coordinate 11,460 of DWMG01002681.1, forward strand.
CGTCTGTAAGGACAAAGATATTTGGTATTCGGTACTCTCCCTGCCCTGTAAGGGTCATGGAGTGAGGATATCTTAATAATTATTATGATTATTGCATAGCCTGACGAACAAGCCAACGAATCACCTGATGGTAGTTGGTTACCGTCGCCTTGTACCTGCTCCTAGTTCAATTTCTGCTTAGCGGGATATAAACCGATTATTAAACAGCAAACAAAGCTTCGAAGAGGCTTTACAAGACAAAAAACGATAAAACGTTAACTTGATAACAAAACGTAACATTACGCCTGTAAACCCCGGAGAGGTGGTCATAGGAGTGTAGTATACTCCTACGTTCTACCAGCTACGTTTACTTTTCACAATGGAATAGGTTATGATGGTTTTAAATGAAAAGTACGCCCACTTCGTTGGCGTTTAAAGTTATTGCGTTATCTTTCTGGGATGTTATATTATTATTAATGCTAGATATTAAAAAAAATAATGGAACAATATTTATGAAAAAATTTCATCTAAAATGTCTTTGTGAGACATGGTGCCCAAAAAACACAAGCAGCATGTTTTCTGCCTTAGAACACCTAAAAATAACTCGTCATCATCAATCTTGTCATCGTTGCACTGTTGGATAGGGTTCTCCTCTTTGAATTAGACGATTTAACGTTCCAGTGTGAGACACGTTAAGATTTCACAATCCTTAAAGAATGTTTTGAGGAACTCTAAGGTGAACATTTGCTTACTGAGTTTTCCTTCGCTGTTATAACAAATTACATGTAGTCGATCCACATTTTTACGTAAACAGATACTGGTCAAATTTTATACACGGAATAGCAGGTTAAATGTATAAGCACTAATTAACAAGGAAACTAAAGAACTACATTTTTAAGGTGTATGAAGTCTTCCAACCCAGCACTTGGCCAGCGTGGCATACTAAGGCCTAAACTCTCTCATTATGAGAGAAGATCCATATTTCAAAAGTGTAATGATAAAATTGGCGAAAGAAAAGAAAAACAAAAAACTAACAAGCTATCACTGCAACTGCCTAGAAATAACTTCTAGATGAGGGCTCCAGCTGAAATGTCGGATAAAGCCTTATAGACCTGTTGGGAGTGTAAATATATTTTTACGCGCAAGGTGTGCACGCACATGTGTAGGCGCCATGTGTCGGCCGGTGGCTCCACAATCCAACGTGTCAGCAGAAACATACATAAACATATACACACAGTATAGACAAATGTAGAAGCACCTCAAGTCTGCAAGGACAGATATAACAAATATTTTTTTAATAATATGAATAGTCTTTCTATGCAAACGTGCTATATCCTAGGCTGCATCTCGCGTTCCATCAAATGTCATTGCAGTCAAACGCGAACCTATTGCTAATTAAAAAAAATATTTAACACTCTTTGTTCTATGAT
>DWMG01002682.1:0-12867 GCA_018244855.1 Elbella merops
TAGAAATACACGAAGAAAGACACCGACAAGAAATACACCGACATCAGGTAATATATACATATATCGATTCGATTGTGATATCTAAGGCTGGTAGAAACTCCAAACTATGTTGTAAAAATACCATTACGGGCCTATTTTCTGTCGCTAAATAGAAGTATTAATATTATATAAAGGTTTCAGATGACCCAGCGTATTGTATGACAAGAACGCAAGTAATTTCAGGTAAAATTTAATTTCTAAATAAAAATGACTAATTGTAAGATCTCTACCATATGCAATGATAACCTAGTAATTAGGTATCATGGATATCTATATGATACCTCTGTACGACAAAAAGGATTTAAATATATTCTATACATACCAATACAAATTCGTTTTCCCTCTCCAAAAGGCAGATAACTATACTTGACAATTTTTGATATATTTTCAGCTGAAAATCTTTCTGGGTCAAAAACTTCGGGATTAGGATAATACCTCTCATCCCTGTGTATACCATGTATTGGTATAACGACGATAGAGTCTTTCTCAATTTTAATACCACCAACTGGCAGAACAGCATCTTTACAACACCTGCGTTGAATTGAACCGACTGGGGGATGTTTTCTCAGCGCCTCATTAAGTACCATTTCTGTGTACTCCATCTTTTCAACGGCTTCATAAGTAAGCGTGCCACCATTATCGTCAAACACTCTGTCTATTTCCTCATGAACTCTTTGTAATATCTTCGGATTACATGACAATTCTAATAGCGTAAAGTGTAAAGTATTCGAAGTGGTATCAATCCCGCCGAGCACAAAAACAAATGCTTGAGCCGCCAAAAACGGCATTGTAACTTTTGTTTCATAACCAGTCACAAAGTCTTTAATAACCCCTTCGTCTTCTAATTTTAAGCATGTGTCTATAAAATCATCATAGATTTCATTTTCATTACGCCGTTTGTGCATTACATTTCTTAGAACCTCTATGAATAAGGACTCGTGATCACTAAATGCTCTCAAATCCAGCAATTGAAACAGTTTTGGAGATATATTCGAAATAGCAAATTTTAAATTCGTTACCCATGAGGGTTTTACAGATCTGGCAGCCATTTCGTTGAATGGTGTTTTCATAGCACTTTGCGCTTCCTTGGGTATACCGAATATTGTAGCGCTAATGCAAGCGGTGGTGTACGTATAAAGGGCAGTGTATGGATCATCCAAAATTTGGGGATTTTCGTCAATATACTTAACGAAATCTTTTGCACATCTCTCCGTTATGTTTAACATGTTCCTTACCTTCTTTACTGTAACAGTGGGTGTGATTTTCTGTCGGATTAATTTCCATCTATTATAATTCTCGGCGAACAATAAGTTATCACCCAGCACATCTGCATCATTTACAACTAATCCTCTCGCGTAGAAACTTTGGAAATCCCCATGTAATACTGCCTGTATATTCTTTATTTCTCTTAGAACTAGAGTTGGTTTTATGCCAAGAAATACACCGATATAAGGTAATTTCGGAAAACTTTCATAAATTTCTTTATAAATTATAGACAAAGCCTTCTTTTTCAACAAAAATTGCCATATTATTCCATTAACTTGTGTCACATTCCTCTTCTTCCAGTAATCATTGTCCCTTGTTAAATATTTTATTATAACAATTGTTAAAATGAATAGTAACGCTAACCCTAGCATTGTCGATTAACTTATGAATATCAAGAGTATTGTTGTTAATATGAGAAATTACTGGATTTTTACCTTGTTTATATACAAGCAGCAATTTAATTACCCGCAAGGAGTCTGGCAAGCATGAGTTGATGATTGCGCGTTACTGTTCCGTCAATGAGTTCATCGTGATTTTTTCACGCACAAACGACATTGGTCGTAAATGCATTATCTTCTCATCAATTACGTTTGCATATCAATAGATACATTTTATCTCGTTTACATTTGTTTTTCCAATAAATCTTCAGACAATTACACTGTTTTAAAATTCCCATAATTGTATGTAGCATATTCTGTTTGTACATACGTTTAATGTTTTACGACACAAAACATTTACTTTCAGGAGAATAATATAAAAACAACACTGAATACCCAGTATACTGGGCATAAACCCTGACACCGAACTATTGCTAGGAATTCTAAGTAAAAAACCCGATTGTACCCGATCCTGGGATTGAATCTAAGACCTCACTATCAGCAGTCACAATTCCAGAACTATTTTCGTATCATCATCTTCAACTTATATCATATACAATTTTGGAAAATTGATTGTTTATGACGCATATGAGAAATATAAATAATTGCATTGAAATAAATTGACCATTGATCCATTGACCTTTTAGGAAAGTGGATAATATCAATACCAAGTACCCGTCCAACGCATTCATTTATGTACGAGTACAAGTGGATGGTATGTGTATATATTTAACTAGTTCGATTTCCAATGCATAGCAGAAGTGTACATTTTTCATATTCGCCGGTATCTTACTATTAAGATCACCTTATAAGTTGATCATTTGTCTTCTGTTATTTGTCCTTACTTTGGGGAAAACAAGAAACCTAGCTCGGCAGTTGTTTCGTTTTGGTGTTCTCTTTTTAAGACCTTTTTTGACAAATACACATATGATACATGTTTGATATTAATTAATTTGGTTTCATTTTATACCTTAGAAGTCGGTGTTAAATATAAATAATGCGCGATGCCACTACATACATATACCTAAATAATAATACTGTCATCGCTATGGAAAATCATAGACGTAGAAAAAAAAGAATTCCTATTGTCTATGGTTCGAGAAACTACTTTCGCCTCTTCTTCATTCATTAAAGTCGTGAAACATTCTTATTTTTTAAAGGTTACACTTGAGGTGGCCTTTCTTCAAAACTTCTCCGATTTGATAATTAATAATTCAATTATAGTAACATTAGACGGCTTTAATAATAGATAGATATGATTGCTGAAACCACATGATAATTTCTCTATATAACCTTGTAGGGACTAAAGACCTCCGTAAGATCCTATTATAAGGTTTTCTGTACACTAAGATGCTAATTACAAGTAATTAAAAATAAAAATTATGTAGCATACTCAAAATTATAATATAAAATAAATGTTATAAATTTAGATTTTTACGTGCACAATACGTCATTTGTCCGTTTCATTAAAATTATTTTAATTAAAAATAATTAGTATAAAAATCACAATGTAAAGTAATTACTGATTAATTTTATAATTACAATTTTGTATTTGTTATATAATTGAATAAATGAGTTGTTTAATGCTCTAGCAACTTATGTACGCGTATCATTTTTAAAATCTGTGCTTCTACTTCCTACGAAATGTCATAATGACGACTACGTGTTTTCATTGACAAAGACCTCAATATAAAGAATAATGCCTTGGCGTAACAAATGTACAGACAAGTTCATTCGGAAACCCTAGCTCTGCCTTGGACGACATTTTCTTTTTAAATTACATGTAAAGCTGATTTTAAGGCGAGCGGGTGTTTCGGATACTGCAAGCAACCCTCATCACTCCTATCCTGTATTACTTTTTAGACGATACCTCCGACAATTTCACGAACCGTATTCTCTCACAGAACACAAAAGTGTTCAAGCAATATTATACTTATGAACTGTGATTTTCCTTATCCGATGCGGGGTCAGATTTCTAGCGATCTGTTAAGTTCAACAAACACCTGACTGTTTTTCTTTCAAATGGAAGTCGATAAAGGCAAATTTTAAGGAATATTTCCGTTATACAGAGGGCATATTAAAAAACCATTGTCTTGCCTCCAGAAGCCTTGCCTAGCTCGTTCTAGAAACGCGTTCCTGCAGATAAGCACGAGTCAAGCGGTCTTACAAAAGACCAATGAGTGCATAATTTTCACAAAAAGGTGAAATGGTTTGTGACTATCCTCGATGTGCATCTTCGTCAAAGAATTGCGGCGATTTCATAGTGAATATTTCTGGATTATATTAAACTTGAAGGTAAAAGTTACTGAAAGTAACCGCAAATTATACGAGTATAATAACTGCCATTTGTACTCATTCATAATTCTTGGATAGATTCATGGACTGTGTGTAAATTATGAAATCCATATTTCTAGATCCATATTTCCATCTTCTTTACTACGGAAACATCCGTCTCCAGTAGTCCACATCATATCCATCCACACTCCTGTTAGTACTCGTATAAACCAGAGTGTTATATTGTATCCAAATATACAAACCCATACGAAGAGACATGCTATTCATGTGGTACATAATATCTGCAGTGGACCGTCGGATCTGCAGCTGACCCTACTTTATAAATAGCTTCTAATTATCCGTCTTAAAGTATATCTTAATATATTATAATAATAATAAAAACCATTCAGTCGTTCAAAATAAGATTAGACACGATTATTTTAAATCGTTTTAATTATATCTAATATAATATATGTAAGTTTGTTCGTTCTTTTTAACACTACTTTTTAATAGGACCCATATACTATAATATAAAACAAATTAGATCCATTAAATTTCTGCATATCAGCGTAAATCTACACAAGTACCTTTCTAAATATGTCACGTCGAATTTACCTTGAAAATAAATCTTTTTATTCTATGGGGCCCAAATGGTTCCTTGAAAAATGCCTTGAGCTAATTAAGCTTATAATTATATAAAAAACGGTAGCCATTTACCGAAGACTTCAGTCAAAAAAAATTAATAATGTTCCACCTAGGAAACTTTAACACTTAGCGTAATCACAATTCAGTAATTTGTATAAAGTTTCAGCTTATGCTACAGGTCATACATAATGAAAACCTTACGGCTAGAGCCTGCTACGTCAGCTAAATACAAGTCACTAGATTTCACAATTAGGTAATGGTAGAGCAATAAAATGTACAATTTCCCTCACGATGTTTTTTTCACGCGCTGATTGTAATTGAAGTAAAGTATTATAAGAAATAAGAGACGATATTGTATCGTAGTAGACAGATTAACATGATATATAGTTACAGAAAAATCAAAGGTTTAAACGCATCATACGATCCGTATAATGTTTGTACAGACACCATTGTAGTACCTACCTAAATATTTCTCGTTTCCACAAAAGCAGATGGTAATCATGACTATCTTATTTTACAACGGCTGAGTCATATTATTAATGACAGCCGGCGAAAACAATTGTAACGAAAACAAATTGAAATAGTAGGTATATGTATTTGAATTAATTCAAATCAAAACGCTTTATCTAATCAACTGCAAGAATTCAGAAAAAGTCGATAATTATTCATTTTTGTATTTTGATAAAAGCGTTACGCTTAACACCTGTATATTTAGATTTGTTATAAGAATAATTTTCCTTAACAATAATTATTTGGATTATGCAATAATCTAGTTCGACATTAAACATGTTGAAGAATGTAACCACTTAAAATGTTTTGTTAAAACGTTTCACGTGTTCTATTCGTACGGGTACGGACACAGATATACATCTCGCGCCTGCTTGTGTGCGTGTTTCCTAACAACAGAAAAGGGTATTTTTATTACTTTTTCAGTCATACGCAGGTCCTTCTTACGCTGGACAGGTGTACCAGACGTGCGCGGTAATGAGATACTACAGTTCTCAAGTGACCCTCTTCACTTCCGACGCGTATTGCTTTCTGAGTTCTAACTTTAATGGTCTGATCCATTTGTGCGCCGGTGAATCGATTGTATTCGTCAGCTCGTTTAATATTTACTTTCACGTCGTCTATTTCGACCTGTTACCGAACAACTACCATAATAATGCGTTCTTCTAATAGCCATTGAACTTTTGCAACCGTGTTCCATATATGGCGCTGATATATAAATAAATGTTCACCTCCGCAGCCACTAAATACTATTTAATGAAATTGCAATGCTCATTAAACGCATAACTAGAAACAATTAAAATATTAAATAATTTTAATTAGACATAACACGCTTTTTATTATGCGGTTAACGTCTGTAAACGACGTAATTAAAACAAAAAATCAATGGCCTATTTGTAAGACCTTTCAGTTTAGTAGAATAGATAAATATATAAACATATTTCTTCCAGTAGTAAACGTAGTGTAGGACGCCCTCCAGCTAGATGGAGTGACGATATACGCAAAGTGGCTAGCAGTGGTTGGATGCGAAGAGCTGAAGATCGAGCTCAGTGGCGTGCCATTGTCCTATGTCCAGCAGTGGACGGGAATAGGCTGATTATGATGATGATGATGATATCTTCCAGAGTAGACATTATAGAGTAGATAGAGTATACATTAGTAGGTATTTATGTAATTACATTAAGCGGGTTGTAGTGGATGCGGTAGAGCATTTACCATAAACCAACACCAAACCTGTGAAAAACCGGTAATATTGATAGAAAACTCATCATCATACTCCGACAGTTCTGGGCTTAAGTATTGGCGAGTACTTCCGAACAATGTTACATGCGTTTTAACATTAAATGTCACTCGATCAAGCGGTGAATGAAAATCTGCATATCTCAGATTTATTCATGTTGTACTCGTATTTTAAAAAATATGAAGTCTACAAACCCATCCTTGGAAAACGTGTCCACCCTGAGACGAAACCCATATCCAACAATGGAATGATAAAAATATTAAGGATGATGATGACTAAGATGTCTAAAAACTGCACCGAGGTTAGGCCCTTCTTTAAAGAAAATGTAATCAAGACATTGTATGAAACAAATAAATAAATATCCACAGACAAACGACGCCAGTAACAGTGCATTTCTTTCACAAATAATAACTGGTAGGCACTGGTAGTTTATATTCATAAAAACGAAATTTTTTCCTGGATAAAAAAAACAATTGCGTATTATATAGATTATAATAAATTCCAACACAATTTACGTGGAAGTACATATTATGCAATGTATGAATTCATTAAAACTAATTAAGATTGATTAATGATGTCATCACTCATTATCTAATTTCTTTGAAAATAAAACAAAATATAATATAAAATGGAATAATAATGAAAATATTATGATATATACATCCACACACCGTTAAGTCGATAAGTCGTCGTTTAGCTTACTTTTGCTTTGTCTCTAATAAAGTGACACACGACGGCGCGTATATCACGTCATTTGGAGTGGGAGATTAAAATAATTTCAAATTAAATATAATTTACTATAATCGCGAGAAAAACAGAAAGCACTTTATACTTCTATAGAATGTTCCTAAGTCATATGAAATTCATAATGTCAAAGACATTGAAAACGATTATGACTTTGAGGCTAATTGCGACAGACAATCCGTGCCATGCAAAAAACGAAGAGTTGATGATGGTTAATAGGAATTATATAATTTTTCATTACTGGCAACTGTGCCCAATAGTGGAACGAAGAAATGATTTTTGATGATGATGATAATAATTATGATTATGGTTATTATGATAATCATTGATAATGATGAACTGTAAATATTACCGATTTATAACTGTAAATATAGAAATATATAATGAAAAGACAATTAACAGTAACAACATAAACTTAATTCAAAGCGAATATTGGGCAATTAAAAACGGTAGCAATAGACAGTAAAGAATGGCAATAGGCAGTAAAAGGTGGCAATACCTCACCACTCCATAATAGGACGTACATATAAAATAACTGGTGAAACGTAGGAGTGTAGTACGCTCCTCTGCGTACTTTTTTTGGATTACAGGCGTATATTACGATTTTTAAAAATACGATTCAGTAATTGTATTTCCGACTCGAATGTAAATTACAATATAAAATACAACCGACGAACTCACGTACCGAATTATTCTATTAACTAAGTGTCGATAAGCCGTAAAAATAATCCTCTTTTATCTATTTACTTAAATGATTGATTGATTGTCAAAGAATTCACAGGCGTGAAAATAAACATCGGATAAACATTTCACGCAGAGACTCATTTAGGGATACCTAATATTCTGAGCTACCTGATTAGAAACCGCTTAAGCGCTGTTACTTGCCAGCCTGCATACCCTGAATAAATCAGTATTATCACAGCGCCCGCTAGTTGTACCTATTTAAATATCGGATTTACAATTACAATAAAAGCCACCTATGGGAAAGTCTCTAAACATATCATTGTACGAATTCTACTCACTAAAACTAAATGTGAGGCCTAACAATAAATCGAAATCAGAAAGTTATTTTTGACCTATATTTTATCCCATAGTTTACAAATTAGCAACAATATCATCGCTAATATCTAGGAACCAGTTTGTAAGTCGCTTTGGGATCCCGCAGGGAGAAGAAACTCGGCTCGAAGTGTAACGGTTTGTAGTTTTGCTCCCGCAATGTAAACCTACGGAGGAGTGACGCCAGTCCAATCTTAATTTGAAGACGGGCAAATCTTGCACCTGAAACAAACCAAAAGCAATGACGATTACAAAACCCTTCATGCTGTATCTTTCAGAAGACGCACTAATTGCGATATCTCCTTTGTCGCGATAGTACCGTCTAATTACATTGACGCATGAATAGATAAGTGTACTGATACAACAGTGCACAATAAGGTCAACCAATACTAAATATTATTTGCCTCTAAATAAACAAATATGATTTGTCAACTTTCTCACGCATTAATTTACTGTAACAGTATATGTTACATCTTTATGTACACCAGCAGTTCTGTTTTAGTTTCCAAATTATTGTGAACTAATTTTACTATGAAATATATAAATTTTCTCATTGTTTACATTAACACGAAATTTATAAGAATGTGACTATTGCACATATATAAAATGTAGGTTTATTGTTTAAAATAACTAATAACTAGATACAACTTAGGTACCTATGCATGCCCGGTTACCTCCACCAAACGGCATATTGGTACATTTACTAATATTTGAGGCATTGTCTGGTGCGAATCTTTCCGGATCAAACACATCTGGCTTTGGAAAATATTTCTCATCTCTGTGCAGTGCAAATATCGGAATCACTGTTATTGTATTCTCTTTTATTTTCATTCCAGACGGTAAAACAGTATTCTTCACACACGTTCTCTGTATTACACCTACAGGTGGATACATTCTCATTGATTCGTTAATCACCATCTCTAAATACACTAGTTTATCAATATCCTCATAAGCGAATCTGCCGCCAGTACTTTCAAACACATTGTCGATTTCCTCATGAACTCGTTTTAAGATGGACGGGTTACTGGATAATTCTAGTAATGTATAATTCATGGCACTTGCCGACGGATCAGTTCCTGCGGTAAAAAAGAAAAAAGCTTGCGCTGCTAGCAACTCATCTGTAGGTTCTAATTCAAAACCCGTTGCCGTATCCCGAAGTATTCCTTTTTCTTGTAACTCCAAACAAGTATCAATAAAATCGTGTCGCGTTTCCTTGGATTTCCTACGATCCTCTAGCACCTTCTTCACGACACCAATGAAAAACTTCTCGTGATCCCCAAAAACCTTTAAGTTCAGCGTTTTAAATAAAAATGGACTGTAATTAGACAAAACGAACTTTAAATTGTCACACAAAGTAGGTTCGAAAGTTTTCCATGCCATCTCCATGAAAGGACAATCCATAGTGTTCTGCGTTTTTGTATCTAAACCAAATACTGCGGCGGCGGTGGAGGCTGTTGTGTACGTATAGAGAACAGTAAAGAAATCTCTTTTCGATTGCGCCGTACTTTCAACGTACGCAACGAAATCACGAGCGCATTTTTCCATGATATAAAACATATTTTTCAATTTCATATGCGTAAAGACTGGTGACAACTTGTGTCTCATCAACTTCCATCGTCGATAGTCGTTCATGAACAACAAACTGTCGGCTAAAAGATCTTCTCGATTCGTCACAAAACCACGGATGTTAAAGCTTTGAAAGTCAGTCTGTAGCACCGCGGAGATATCGTTCACGTCTTTCAGCAAAAGGGCCGGTTTCGAACCAACAAACAAACCAATATATTTTTCATCCGAATAACGATTGTACAAATCTTTGTACAATTCAGAGAGTGAACGATTACCGCACAGAAAATGTTTTAATATACCGTCGAATTGTACGATGTTTTGCTTGCGCCAGTAATCTTTATCTATTCTCATATAATAAAATATCAGAGCTACGATTGCACAAAGTAACAAAAACGGTAACATGACTGAACACGACTTGCTTCACTGATTGTAAAATAACTATTAACATCTCTAAACTGATATAAATGGATCAATTAAATGAACAACAATAATAAAACACTAAATATAAGTATTCCGTCCGCATATTAACCACATTTACCAGAATATATATATCTAAGAAAATATACATCACATTAAAACTACATTATCAGTGATTGTATTTCTAGTTTATAATGTTATGTAATAACAGGCAGGCTCTATAGAAATACCCAAAAGTTTACATTCGAAGAATGTAAAATGGGCTGACATATATATCTGTGTCCAAGTTAAAAAAGTTGACGTACATATGCCCTAATGTCACTGTTTGTTAGGTTAGCTTTTTCTTTCTTTTTACCTATAACTAGAATATACATTAAAATTAACGTTTTTAATTTATAACATGAACAGCTCTAGGGCAAGATACATTTGGGAAACCAGTGACCAAATCGTTTAGACAGAAAAACGAATTGTTTTAATGACATTTTTAACCATAATAGAAATTGAATGTGATACTACTCCCGATAAAATATATAATTTTTTTCACCTATTTTTAAGCCTAATTTATTTTTGAAAGAGTGAAACAAGAATATGGGTAGTTTAAATGTTCATAATTGTATATAACTGACGAAATGTAAAGGTACATACACATGAAATACTTGTATATGACACATGTTCCAAAAGAAATTATTTTATTTGTTAGTCAAGTTATAATGTTTATTACTAAACATGCAGCAAAGTACAACAAACGATAGTACTGTCATAAGGTTATCTAGCAGCTATTAAAAACTTTTACTCGTGCAAGTTACATGTAGGTACATATGTATATCTTATTTATACATAATCTGTATCGTGTTATGGAGTCTTGGGTCGATGCCTGGGTCGAGTACTATTGGATTTTTCTAATATAAAATTCCTAGTAGGGACTCGGAGTCTGGATTTGTGTCTGGTGTATACCAATACGCTCAGCACCTATTCCATAGCGAGACGTAAACGTAACTGGTGAAAAGTGGCGGTTATAATTAGCAAATTTGCAGTATTGGCCAGTGCAAGCCATACTTCTAAATACCCAATCTCAATGTATTTCTAAGCATATCAATAATAGATAGACCAGATCATAAATATTTAATGACTACAATAGACATTTCAATCTGCCCATTATGCCGTAAAATAAGTAGATCAGATGTATTACTATAAAAACTCGTATCACTTGTATTACTATAAAAAGAATTAAATGTCGTAATCACTAATGCTTCTCTCGTAGATCCCGAGTCTCCTGTCATAATAAATGTTTAGGCAATTGTCTGCCACGCTGACCAAGTGCAGTTGATCGATAATATAGCATACCGGACAACAGGGACAACATTCCTATGCATATTTCTTGCGCAGTACCTACACTCCCGGCCGTAAACAGAGAAGACAAGACCGCTCTACATTCATCGCCGTATATCTCCAGTGTGTTGGAGAAGTACCTACGTACAATTAATTAACTTGTTTAATTTATTAGACACTTGATTAGGTAAGCACTTAAAACACTCGCGGCTTCCTAACAATTAATTAAGGAAAACCGCGTAAGTCTACGTTTAAAATGTAACTTAAATGTTTAATAATTTTGAGTACCATTTATTAGTGCTGTTCATTATTGAAACTTGTTTGTTCTTGTTCAACATAACTAGTTCAATTGTTATTTCTAATATTTTACATTCCTTGAATGTATCTATAACCATAGAAAACTATTTATTTACATGTTGCATACTCTGTATGATTTTTTTAACATAGCTAGGCTAGTGTTTGACCGCGATCCCGCCTGATGGAGAGAGCAGATTCGTAGTAAGATGGAGCATGCATGCCCAAGAAATGCCTATTCTCCCTACCTTGAAGAGTCCTAGATTATTTGTACGAAAACAGAGTCGCTGGTAGAGTGTTCCACTCCTAGGCGATCTCCATAAGAAAAGTCCATAAATTGTTTATTGTCATAAATCCATCGGGTGTGTATTTGACCTAACTTTTAATCATACTGAGTATTTTAATAAATAGACATAAATTAGTAACGTATACATTTGAAAAAATTTACTTTTTCTGAAATAAAATGTGTTTTTGTAAACGCTATAATTGGTCTTAATATAAGTAAATAGTTTAAGTTATGTATTTAATTAAAATAACTGATGTATTACACATGAATGGTGCAATAAATATATAACAAAATTACATGATTATATTATATTATGCAGGTATACCTACAACTTTTTTGTGGAGAAGTTGAAAAATTATAACCAATTCTCACGCAAATTTATTTATATACATATATTTGCGCAGATCTTGAATCATTTGAGAACGGGACAGAGAAATAAATATTATAACACGTACTACGTACTAATCATTGTCGAATCTCGAATCTCGAATTTCTCGTACGAAAATCCCCAAAGTCGTTATGATATTAAAATCTTATCATTTTAATATGCCATCGAATAATTTTTTTTATCAAGAACTTTGAATAGTACAGAGGCAAATAATATTCCGATATTTATGGGTACTTCTAGAAGTATTTAAATTTAACATATATACCAAGATGTATCCAAACAATAATATGTAGTAGAGAAATGTGATTACAACATTGAATTCTGAGTCCAGGAAACGCAATACAATATTTCCAAAATGTAGAATTTCTCTTACTATTTTCCAAAAACTTTTCGCTAACTGGTCAACAATACTTTTAAAATATTCACCACTGCAGCCATT
>DWMG01002683.1:0-12864 GCA_018244855.1 Elbella merops
ACTGTTGGACATGAGTCTCATATCGTCCTTGTAATTATTTCATGAATATTTCTTGACCATGCAATATGATTTATTGAAAATAGCATACTGAAGGAATCGATGTCTGTCTGCTATAAATATTGTATTGAATTAGGAAAAGAAATTATCTATACTGATTAATGATAAAAGCATTAGCACACAAGGCATCTGTACACAAAACTTTATATCGTTTATATCTTGCAATATAACAGATAGACAACTGACGCATTCATAGTTTAGGCAAATTGTGAAGTTTGGTGAATATAAGGGTAGGTGGTTCACTCAGGGGTGTATTATTCCCTCAACATATAGATAGATATAGTTACGATATATCTGTGACCTCGGTTTCGAGTCGTGATTAACAGTTAATAATAAACGTATGAATGTTTATAAATTATATGTGGAATTTTGGTTGGTAGGCATATAACGACGACAATTTAAGGTAAAAGTATGGTGAAATAAAATGAGAAATATCGCTTTACACAAATCGTTTCTAAGCAAAAATTGTATATTGTATATTGTTTCACTCCTGTTTGTTTAGTTCAATAGATGTCTGCTTTGGCCATACTTGTTTCGTCTTTGTTGTTGCGTCTGTGGTGGCGTGCGATATCGCAAACCGTGAAATTAATATGAAAATGTCAACCTACGAATTTAAATTTTCATCTCTAACCGTTGGAACTGTCGATTATAAACAAAAATAAACATGAGATGGTAAGTAACTGCTCAAGTTTCGAAAGAAAATCATCTCAAAGGGGAAGCTCATCCCATCACCGTAGTGGGTCCATCCCCTCCCAAATTCGTATTCTCACAATTTTTTACTCATAAAAAGTAATCTTGTTAAAGAAGAGAAGAAAAAAACTTATTTCATAAGAACGGGGAGCGAGATACGAATTGAAAGGAAGGAGCTGAATTTCAGTTAGAACGGAAGTGAAAAAAATATTAATGTTCATTGTTGGAACGGAGTATAAATGCTTTGTAGGTTTTTAACAATTATACGCGTTCGTTGTGAAGTTTGCTCGATTTGTAGAATGAAAAGTTCCAGCGATCGCCACCGCGCTCGGTCGAATGTTCTGGACGGAATTTCTTGTTTGTAAACAGCGAGCGGGCATTGTTTAATGCTTACAAACTTTTCTGGTCCCAATTATAGCAGAAATAATATAGAAAAGTATTATAGTTTCATAACCTATGACTTCGAAATAGCAGTGAATAGGTTTTACTAGAGATGCTTTGTGCATTTTAGGACGTTTCTGCTACTTCTGCTAGACTTTTTGTCTTGAGGATTTATGAAAAGACTTTCGGTTACATTCGATTATGCATCACTTAACCTTCATATGTGAAGACAGTAATGGTCACGAGATTTTTATTGCTCACGTTGACCGGAGTAAGTAGAGAGCTAAAACGTTGTTAAAATGGAAAGTGTATACCCAATTTTTACTAACTGCCTTATTTAAAAACAGTCATTATCTTATAGTCGTAACCATATTCGTACTTACTTTTAACAATGTTACAATGTTATTTTAGTAAGAGCGGCTAGAGCAACTGAAATTAGGTGCTATACATAAATAAGAGAACGCTTAAGCCAATCTTTGCTCAACCAGTTCATTACCAACTGTATCAACAAACGCAGAAACTGAAAAAACACTAATTTCGGACCCTCCTTCAGTTATATGCATAGCCGGCAGCAGTCGATAGCTAAGAGATAAATAAACCAGTAAGAGTTAGTAGAATTTGAAGTAGTATGAGATTTTCTTCTCTTGAACATAGACCATTAGATTTAAGAGCTCAGTATAGTTTCCGAATAATCCGATTAATAATCTATTGAAAGCAGTTTTTATGTTCAATAGTACCAATCCGATACAATTATTCTTTTGCGTATATACCCACGAGTACGAATAAAATTCGAAGACGTATTTTTATTAAAATTTGTATTACAACATACTTTTCATACTGCGCTCGTTCTATCTTGCTTTCTGAATTATCTTTGAGTGATGCTTGAAAGAATTTCGTAGTTCATAAAATACAAGGTAAAATTCAAAATTAATTCGGAGTTCAGTTCCCTCGCCGTACATGGCAGACGAAAATTTTATTACACCATAGCCAAGTTGGTTTCTTCATAATACAGATTAGGACAAAAATTGCGTTGACGTACAGCCTCCTTCGACGGTGGCCGTATTTTTTTAATTTTCTCCAACAAGATCTCGGGCCAAGGGATTCGATTATACAGCCCGCGTCTTGCAATGTTATTAAATTTGTTTTCGAGAGCGCAGCGGGATTTCTCGATGATGCATTTATATTGGAACGCTTAGTGAGTTATCGACTTTAACTCGATTATAGCTGAATTCGAAGTATTTTCATTAGAATAAACAGCATAATTATGTATGTTTTTTTCTTGTAGTTTCTTAACAATTCGATTTATATGTAATTTCCTACATAATATTAACGAAAATTGCTACTACTGTACGTACGGGAAAGCCTACCCATCAAAGAAAACTTAAAGCCAAGCGGATATAAAAAGATAACTTTTCTTCTTTTAACAATATTCAAAATTTAAAACTCAAAATAGAACCAAATCTCAACCTTTCAGAGGTCCATCAACGAAGGGATGTCCCTTAACATTTGCAAAGCAAATACATTTTATTGATAAACCAAGAACTCTACGGAGGGTAGAGCAAACACTGGAACGATAATAATACCCGTTTCAGAGTTGCGGAACAAACAAACATTCAACCCAATTAAATGGCTCGCAAGACTGTGTGTATAGGACTGTATCGAAGGGACAGACGGACGGACGTATCTTCAGTGAAAATCCCTGATGTATGTTATTTCGATATTACATTTGATGGGTTGCCTTTTGATGTAGTGGATGAGATAATTCAATTAAATGCATACCAATCAAAGCTTCTCTATATTACTTTAATTAACAATGGCGTGGATCTCCCCCTCCTTACAGAACACCTGGAAGGTATGCCACGATGTTATATCAAATTGTAAATTGATAGAAATATATCTGGTTTAGGTTAGGTAATTAACAGCTTTTAAAATAGCATTTATGCTTCCAGCTTTGAAGTCACTGGGAAAGAAAAATCATTATCGATCTTTTTAGCTACGAATGTATTAAACTGATACTTTATGTAAATGAGAGCTAACAGCACAAAAGCACCTGCCAATTGCAAGCTATCTGTAAATGAAAAAATCTAACAAATGTACTTACGAGACATTAAATAGATAAATGTTTTATACAATATTACACAGTTTCTTCATAAACAAATAATTTCTCCAAACGAATATTCTTATAACACGAAACAGAGTTAGTACACACGCCCTTACGAGGTCCTTGCGGAGATTGCATGGAATAAAACGCGGCGGCATTCCGGGAATGGGACATAAGTATTTTTATGTCTCCGGTTATTTGAAGCTCTACTTTTACGGGATACTTCAATTCGTGCACTTCGCGTTGAAACGTAGAGTTGCTCGTTCGATTTTGTCTCTACTATTTCTATTATGTCACCATGTCAGGTTTGTTACGGGGTTGGTAGAGATCAACGAATGCGAAATTTCTCTATCATTAAAGCCATGATGTAATTTGTCCTCATTTACCATTTCCATCATATCGCACACTGGTTTCATAGACATCAGGTTTCCCCATGAGTCAATATCTGATCTGTTTTGTCAATCTGACAGAGATCAGAACTCGTGATAGAACGCAAATTATGACGGATTTTTTATTTGGACACTTAATCTAGGCTGTTATAATATTATTTACGGTATACTGTATTTGCAGCACATCACTCAGCTAGAAAAGAGTGTTTGGTTTCTCTTTAATAACTTCACAGTTCTAACCAAAGTTGGAGTCAATTAATTATTCAATATTCTTTTGAACTGTTGTTGATATATAAACGGACCTTTTCTTGATATTAATCGGATATTTATAAGTGTTATACATTTCAAATATTGACCAATTAATTGCACGTTATTATGCTAACGAATAAATATAAATAAAGTGCTAGTGATAGCCGATACTTCATATAAACGTTTCAACAGCGTGTTCCAAATATTTATTCAGCAAACATTCGTTTTCCGCATATTTACGGATATTATTTGAACGGATTTGGCTTTCTGCCTGACAGATACTTCATTCGAGTAAATGGAATATATTTATGTCTATTATAATACGAAACTTAATATGAGAACTTACGTAACTATCTGAAACCTTTTGTAATTTAGTTTCAAAATTCAAAATCGATAATTCGAAAATATAGAGTGATGAATAAGTTCTAAAGTGCATGATTAGAAACTTCAAAATAACTGACAAATAATGAAAAGTTTAGTTTAGTTTATATGGCGTAGCATTATACTACGCGTCGTAGCGCTGTAGCTACGCTACGGTATAATACTTTAGTTTGGTAAATGCATTTAATTAAATTTAAAATTTATCCAATTACTAATAAATAATTGACTTTCGTTAATTGTCTGAGAAAAATATTTTATACATTATTAACACGAAAGTATTTTGTTTGTATGTATTACGTATTGTATATACGCTGTAATAATAAGCTTTTCCTACGATTCTTATATGCCTAGTTGAGAACCTCAAGTTCCACTGTGGACTTTTACCTACTTCCTGCATTTAGAGTTCTGTTACAGTACTTAAACTATTATAACGAAAATCAAAAGGTATTTATCGAAAAAGGCCATCTTTCGTTAAATAATCCAAAATTCTTTTAGCTTTCTTTCTTTTAAATTTTGATGTAAAATGTTTTCATCAGCATCAAAAATGAGTGCGCATAATAAATCTTTTGAAAACCTTCTCGGGGAACATGAATGGACATATGACATATAATTACGTCATAATATAATATTAAACTCTGTTTAGGGGAAGATCGTGAATGGGACCCTCGGGAGGCAAATTAAGATGCAGGAAGTAAACAGAAAAATTGAAAAGATTTTCGCTTTTCTCGCTTCATCCAATTTAATAGAAGTAATTAGGGAGATTCGGGCTATCGGGTCCACTTATATCTTCATCAATCTGCTTGATGGTTGTCTTAAGGCTTTATGAGACTTATAATTTTGCTTGGCGTTGAATTTGAGCGGATTAAAGTCAATACGTACTTTAAAGTACCGACCGACAAAAGGTATAGAATAAAACAGACATGACTGACAATGTCAGAGTAATTTTAAAGGTAAATAAAAATCAGCATTATAATTTAATCTCATTCTACTTCTAAATGGTTTTTTATTGAAAACAATAAAATGAATGGTCTTGTATTTAAAAAAAACCTTTCACTAGTAGCTATCTTCTGTAGGACATATATTCAAATGTACATATGTAGACACAGATGTACATATGTTCTCAGAGCTAAGTAACAGTAAAATATTTAATCCAACATCTGTAACCAATATAACAAAGTAAAAACCTGCAGCGAAATGTATATGTTAGATCCATGGTACATATTGGATATGCATTGAATAAATACATATCATATTTTGGACATATAGAACATACAAACACTTTATTGTATTCCATATAAAAATACAAAGTACATAATAACAAAATTCGGAACAAACGAAAGGCGGTCTTATCGCTAAACGAGCGATCTCTTCGAGACAATCTCGCTGAAAGAACTTATTTAAGAAAAGAAAAGAAAGTGGGCGGGGCATACAAAATTGTACTGAACTGTACATACAAAGATTTCTGAATAAATACATTACAAGATTCATTTTACATCAATTGACCACGAAATTTACTATTTCAATCAAATGAAAAACTATTCATTCACACGTCAAAAATGCGGACAAGAGCTGAAAGTAGAAATTACATGCTATGTATGATGAAGCCATATTCATATACGTATATATAAGAAAAAAGACGAGTCTCGTATACAAACAGTTGCAATCTCCGCGTTCAAAGACGCAATAACAAACCGCAGTGATTGCTGCATTGAGATGCATCTAGGTCGTGGGCTCGGTCACAGGGCGATTACCTGATACGGATAGTTATGTCATATTGTAGAGCTTATTTAGTTAAAAAAAATCTCATTCATCAATTGTTTGCGGTCGTTACGAAAACTATTTGAAAGATTTGAAAGAAACTATTTTAAAGGGAGTAGATATTCATCATACATGATGTAGATTCGTCGATGGAAATATGTACTCGTACATATACGATTATGCACCCGATTACTCACGTATATTATTTGGATAGGCACAATACTAGCCGGGCCATCTCGACAATACATACGTTCGAGAATTATGTAGAATAACCTAAAGTTTCCAATTTCACATAAGTAGAATGCCTTAACTTAATATTCCTTAGAGGATTTGGTGATGGCTTACTTACATATACATGAATACATAATAGTTACATACATATTACCTGTAATGTACGTTGCACTTTTATAGTAAATATGTGAATTTCTCTGACGTAAATAAGACCTTAGTTAGCCTCTAGTAATCTTGAGATAACAATCAAAATATCTTGTATAATATGGGTCTTCTATGAAAATAATATAAAATATTAATTCTCATGTGTATTCTGGCATATTCCGAAAAGCATTTAAAATAAAAGTCATGCCATTAATTAATTTCGCCTCCGTCATACGAATAGGGTCTGTAATTATGACAGACAGACAGACATAAAGGGTTGTGCTAATTACATTCTAAGCGTCAAGTCAATTAATCGAGCGTAGTATTAAATGTATTTAACGTCCCTTTTTATTATCTACCGAATTTCAATGATAATTGCCTCTATTCGGCGCACGTTATGTATGTACATATATAATATTCGTTATCTACATTGAATTACGAGTTTTTGACATTTGATTTAGCAGAGGAGTGATTTTGCTGTTTGAACCTTATGAATCGTTCTGTTTTACCTTTTTAGTTTAAGCTGTTTTAGATTCAACGACCAAAATCTAATAAGTATTTATAAAAACTTGTTTGTCGTATGTGTTGAGAAATTATGCTCCCTTGTCTATTTCTCAGAAAAAAAAGGGTACAGGACATATAAACGATCCATCTAAACAGATGTTATTATTATTTTTGTATAAAAAGTTTGATTAGTTTTTACTACAATATCTGCTTGTACCTCGCGTACCCTATAGAGTTCATATACCTAGCAGTAATCCACAAAACAACCTTCCTAAAATCGACGGACTTTATATCATCAGACTTTAAATATCGAAAGCATAAAAGAATCGATTTTATGTAGGTATTTGTGTCAAAAGCGATATTATGTACTTAAATATACATATAGCCAGCAAATCGAATCTGATAAAATGTGCCTCTACGTAAAGTCCGAGTGTGTAGAGTACGCTCTACATTCTTCTCGTAATAATAAGATTGATGTAAGCTACAAACTAATGTATCTTGGCCACGGTTCGTTGACTCCTAGGTCGTGGCCGATTCAATTGTTTATCTTATGCATATAAAATATTACGAGATAATGTTTGCCAAAATATACTTGGCACTAGTACTCGGCTTTTCAACTTAATCTCAAACTCTACCGATTGTGCCTTACAAATCAACGTTATGAGCCAAAATGTAGTAGATTTTATAATAGACATTTATATAGAGTATACGTTATATGGTTTTCTGGGAAATTAATACAATTTTATTGTTTGTTTTTGAGACAAAAAGATCGGTAATGCATGATTATAACGTTAAGCTAAAGAGCGATAGCTGTTGAAAAAAAAAGCTCTATAAGATACAGACAAATCTTGAAAAATAATTGTTAGAATTTTAATCAGGTTGTGTCGTAAACTCTGGGCTTCTATCATGATAAAATGTCAAATAAAATTTAAAAGAAGTTTATCATTCTTACATATCTGATATACCGTTAAAATATGATGTTTCATTCGAAATTGTGCATTATCCAAAACCTACTGCTTTATATTATACATACATCTGTATCTCTATATACATTCTTATTAGCTTACATATAAAATAGAGTCATTTTATTCATATTTTATAGGAAAATATATTACTATAATATTAAAATTAAATTCTAAACAAATCAAAATCTTTCAAACTCTACTTACCCAGTGTAATACGCTAAATGCGTAATTTGTATCTCAAATGACTTAATGGTAAAATAAACTGAATTTCAAGGAGGGAAAACGCTGTCTAAGAGATTATTTTCCCATGAGGCCTCCTTGAATGGGGGTTGGTGATTTTTTTGCCATTCAACAAGCGCTGCTTTCCAAATTTAATAAGGATTTCTTTCAATACCTTTATTATTACGTTGCTGTAGATAAAACGCTTCGTTAAACGCAGTTCAGAAATGAGAATATTGGGACTTATTAATATTCATTATATTGAACTGTTAATAAATATTCATTTTGCAAAAGTTCCATTTGATATTTATATTTTTTGCCGTAATGTACAATAAAGGAAATATAAGACTATACATATATTATGTATCGTATGGAGTACCAAATTGTAAGTGGTATAAAGTAAATATATATAGTATGACATTACAATAATAATAACATATGGAGAACCAAAGAAAAAGGTTCTTCAAACACATCAATTAACTATAATAAAAATAACTATAATAAACTTATAAATAAAAATCATAATTGACTTATTACAAACACACACGGTGCAAGAGTGATAATTACTAAAAGTCCTATACAGCAAAATTTCGAAATATTTGCCTTAGTAGGCAGTCACAAATATTAACATAAATAAAAAAACTCGGCTGTGCAACAGATTTACGAAGCTTTATACAGTTTGTTTTTGAGCGATTGACAATGTTAATTTCAATCAAAGGCAAAGGCATAGCTTCCGGCGGCCATTTTGAATGGAATGTCACCTGAGCTTATTATAATTTTGATTACCTCGCGAACTGAACTGAGCCGGTCGCCTGTAACTTTCTATTTGATATTCAGTAGATATCCGTTGAAAGGGGCGGAAATTAAATTTTCTATGAAGGATAATAAGTTTCTGTCTGAATCGAAGTTCGCGTTATTGACGTCTGAGAAAACGTTCAACGTTTGCTTTTGAGTGCACGAGGAAAATATTCTCATTTATAGAATAATAGGGAAGTTAAAATAACGTTTATCATACATATATTGCCCGTTGAGATTCTGAAATTTTCTATTACAAGGAAGCATTCTTGTAATAAAAATTCCATGTATTTTTTTCAAAATTTTATATATGTTACATACTCGTATACACAATAGAATTTAAGTCGTTTGCATATTATGAACATAAATTATGTATTGTGTCATTGTATATAATAAAATCGTTGAACCCGTATAAGACATGCAAAGACTGTGACTTTGTGTGAATAACTTATAATGTCACCCATTAATGAATTTATTTATTTGTTACAGGTACGTTGATGGTTCATAATTTAATATACATAAAAGTAATTTGGGTAAGTTTACCGACTTTTTGAATAAACAGATTGAACGGCGATTATAAATGTGAAACTATTTTGATTTTGACTTTATTTAGTGTAGAAATATTTTTATACGATTCAAATTTTAGTATTCGTATACTTCTAAAGTCAGTATCTTCGTACAAATAATAAAAGAATAATTATCAAATACTAGTATAATTGGAGAATTATTCTTCATTGTTCGGGTTATAACTAGATAATTGATGAAAATGTGGACATAACGCTTAAAGTCATTCTGCCCCTCTCTTTATAATATGTATACGAGTATTTCGAGTACGAGTAAATTAAACCTACCTCTAGTTTCCTCGTTCGCTAATATATAATAAAGACGAACAACAATTAAGTGTTTTCACCACATATACATTTATAAAACAAAAAAAGGAACTCTAATTAATTCAACTTTAACTACCCTCTTGCGCCAAGTTCTAGACTTTTTTAAAAGGATGCTTTCAGAATATATTTTTATGACTCTTGTACTTACATGTATATTGGGGTTAATTATTTAACATCATATATTTAAGAGACATTTTTAAACATTACTTAATTTATTTTATTTTATTGTTAATATCACAAATGTGTAACTTAAATTTTATAGATAATCACATCTATTGATCGAGGAGCAAGACGAAGTAACCCAAAACATTCCAATATGAGGTTAATCTTGTATAGACGTCGTAACTAAAATACCTCGAACATAACAGATTCTAACTAATTTCACAAGCACTTCGAACAATTTATGCCGATGTAAAATTATTTAATACCGGAGATTCTGGTGGTGCGGCCCGGGCGGAGCGGCCGTGATTAAACAACCCCCTGCCACCCTCCGAATAGGCACTAAGAAATTATCTCGGCTCGCTGTATAGAATTCATGTAATTAAACTTGTGACTTCTAAGACTGTTGATGAAATTTCCTTGAAGTAAATGTATGGAGTTTCACAGAAGTACTCTCTGTTCTATTGTAGAGCCTCTGCTGTAGTTACGGAGTTTCGCTGAAACAAAACAATGTGGAGCGAGCGACCGTAAACGTTTTTGTCTCGCTAAGCGATATTGCCCCGTAAAACCAAAAGCGCAAAAACTAATTTCGTTCAACTTTCAAAACAATTGAGAGAAATACTGCACTTAAACGAATGTAGAGTTTGAGCTTGAAACGAGTTGGTTGCAGTGTCTTTTGGATGACTCTACTAAATTTTTTTACAGAAAGTTTTCAATTAACTCGTGCCCAAACAACGATTAGTAAAACAACAATAACACACGGACCCAGTCGCTTTTAATTGTTTGTACTGTGAAAGTTCTTCTGCCATGTAAAGGATATAAATATAAAGGGTAGAAAAAATTATTTAACCGGAAACGTGAACATGGCGGGTAGCTAAAAAATTTACCACACGTACAAGAGGAATGGTGAGTTTTTGCCCCTTTTGATAAATAATCCGATTAATATTAAGGGTAATAACTACCCTCGAAGAACATCCATTTGAACCCCTTTCGAGTCATTAAATCTTTTTTTAATCCCCCCCAAACATCACTACCGAATCTTGGTCCTTTGGAGAAATTAAAAATAATATTCCCCGAGAGTGCCTTAAACCACTTTCTTGGGTCCTTTATGTAGTTTAATCAGTTGAAATATTTAATTACTGAGGCTAACGCCCCACTGTCAGTACGCACTCAACCCTTTAATCGTGGTCCAAGTTACAAGCGTTTACTAACCGGAAATTGTACAGGGAACAATGTATACCTGATATCTTTAGTTCGAGCAGTCCTATCCTGTGAGTTTTTCGTATTCCATATATAATATATATTTGTCTTTGTGTTTATTTATTACAAACACAGAATTGTGTAATTAAATAATAATTAAATAATAATATCAAGGAAATAACCCCAAGTTATTTCAACTTTTCAAAAGCATTGGAATCCTCAAGTTTGGATTTTTATGTACCGAAACTCAATATGTTCCGTTCAATGTATTAGTTATGATGGCGTGGAGATACTCGTATATATTTCTTTAAAATTATAATAAGATTTTTTTACATACCACTGTATAAGGTAACAATTAAGCATTTTTAAAATCCGAATCGCTACAAAAATTATCATCAACATCAGCCTGTCTCAGTCCACTGTTGAACAAGGGTCTCCGCCAATAAGCGCCATCGCGCCATGTGCTCGGCTTGTCGCATCCAGCTACAAAAATCGCTATGTGCTTCTATATTGGGCAGTTCCATAAGTCACCGGTCGTCAGATATTTCATCCGCAGCGAACACTCCTGGGCTCCAGCTTGATGTTTATTAAGCGCACAATTGCTAGGATTTTTCTTTATTCCCGTCTTCATCCCGCTATCCTCGTACACTCTTACACCAATTAATTGAACGCCCGATTTTTTAAATTAACCTTTTTATTGGCATTTAATAATTAAATGGATTTGAAAATTCACTATTATTAAAAATTAAATTCGATTTTTGTTTTGTATTGAAAAGTTGTACTCCCTCGAAAGTATTTAAAAAAAAATTGCTTCTGTAGATGTGATTCTAATATAGGACAATACATTATATGGATATTGAGTACATTACATACATATATAGATACATTCTTACATATTCGTAACATCACGCTTGTAATCCTCGAAGAGGTAGGCAGAGGAGTGTAGTACTCTCCCACGTTTCACCATTTATGCTACGTCCCATAGAATAGCTGGTGAGACTATTGCCATACACCAGGCACAGATCCAAAGTAGACTGTATTAAAATATATATGTACATACATATATGATAGAAACATGTTTTTTTGAAATTCTCTTACGACATTTATATTAATAAATGTATTATGAAAAATGCACCTCTGAGGCATACATTTATAAATGTACGTTGTTATTATTATTATTATCATATAATCACGCCAGATCTGTTGCAGGGTAAACAGAGAGCATGTAATAGAGAGCATAGAGCCAAATATCTCTAATCGTAATTATCAAACGTGCCTTTTCTATAATATTATTCTAGTACATTTAAATATTTATAATCGTATCACATACATACATATCCATAATTTGTGTAAATTATATTCGTTTTCTAAACTAAAGCTTAAACGAAGATCTGCTTTATCTAAGATTTATTACAGAAATGTTTCGATGGAACTCTACAGGATTATTTACGTATCCTGTCAATAGAGAACAGCGTGCGTTACAGTTTACGGGCTTAGCAACAAAGTTGGTGCTGAGACCTTGGAGTATATAAACTAATTATGCGCTCAAACTTAACAAATTTTAGCGTACATCGAAGTAACGGTGAGAGTAGGGGGGTATGTGTTTAATAGTTTTATATCATATATTAATGAATAATTACAATCTCGCCTGGAATAATTACAATTGACTGCCTCGTTGGTCGTGTTGGTTGCAAGTGCGACTGCCGATCGGGAGGTCCCGAGTTCGATTCCCGGGTCGAACACTACAAAAT
>DWMG01002684.1:0-12864 GCA_018244855.1 Elbella merops
ATATCCATAAATTTTACATTAAACACTCCCATACATTTAGTATGAGATAGTAGAAAGGTTTTAGTTTCCTTATTTTAAGTGGAATAGTATCTACTCATTTTACCCTTATCATTTTATAATTATGTATAATTTGATATTTATGAATTTAAAGTAGATACACGTGTAGATTAATTATCTTACCTCTTCAAATTATTATTAAACCTTGTTTCAATATCGTATTGATTTGAACTGGCTGAAAAGCAACATACTAAATAAAAACAAAAAGAAAGATACTCTTTGGTGTTCGTTCTAAATTCAAATTCTTTATCGCGGGTTCTCGTTCAACAATAATTGATTGAGAAATGGCATATTCCAATGCAGAAAAGAGGGACATGATAAAAATGTACTACAAACATGATTGTAACAATAGGGCGGCCGTTATCGCCTACAGAAGAGAATACCCAGATAGAGAAGTTCCTTCTGGTACGTATTTACGTAAGCTGTATAACAATTTAATAACTAACTAACTAACTAACATAATAGTAATAACAGTAATAATAACTAACTAACATAATAGTAATAATAACTAACTAACTAGACTATTAATGTTAACTACACTGACCTGCACAAGATAGTTGCTGAAGGTTTTGACCCTCAATCTTTCAGTAAGCTTCGCACCAGCGAGACCAAATAGCCAGGTCTGAAGAAACGTCACCAGACCACTGATAGCCGCCACACCGGCGAAGATACCAGCATACATCTGTGATTTCTCCAGGATTACATCCCGATCAGGCCAGGAGAACATCTGGAGATAGAGAACAAAATAAATTTCACGTACTGGAGATTAATCATAGTAGATACATAGGTCTCGCCGAAGAATGATATTGATTAGGAGGCTACTACACTAGGCTCTTCCATACTACTGTCTACTACTACTCATATGTCTACTGCTCGTGTCTAGTCATCTGCCTAAATAATATTATTATACAAGGTGTGTTTTGGTCTACCTTGTCACCAAAATCAATCAGCATTGTATATTTGTATTATTAATTTTTCATATGTGTATATCCAAATAAGTTCGACACTGACTTATTGTGGAAATAGAAATCTCCAAAATCTATGTACTTGTATAAAGAGAGTGATAAATATCGAAGTACCTCAGGTGCTTGAACTCGGTGCCCTCTACCTATCCCGTCAGAGATTTGGTGCTATGATATAACAATGATGATATGGTAGAAGTAAAGGAATTGTACCCCATAAAGCTTGGAGAAGAGCAAAGCGAAGACCGGCATAGTGGCACCTATGATCAGCGATGCAATGCCACCGCCCAGCAGTAGTGGCCACTCTTTGCCATTAAGCTTCAGTAGTTCCCAACTTGATACTGCTGTTTCCTTCTCTATTTCCTCTGGGTTATCCTGGAAAAGAAAGCAAAAATGATACTTAATGTGGGTTTACCATACTATAATATAAACTTCGTCATCACTAACAAACAAAAAATTCCGTAAAATTCACCCATAGTAAAAAGCGGGGAGACGAAACTCTTTTTTATCCATATTGGAGGAAAAATCTCTGAAGAGACCGTAAAATTCACAAGCTTTAGGAGTCGCTGATAACTTATATCCAGCAGTGCTCCATAAAAAGAGTTGCAACGATTTAGGGAACTGGTAATATCATTGCCACTCAGAGCATATGTCAGTATGTCAATATTTAGTCTTGATTTCATTGATGACATTCTTTCTTACTTTATTCGTATTTTTCTATTTTTTTTACTCGGTGTTAATAACTTAATGTAAATATGAATACTTACAGTTTCGTCAATAATGTCCGTGCTCATCGGAATTCCAGAGAAGCCTGATGCAAGTCTCCTGCTGCCTCGTACGAAACTTTCCCGGTTGAATGGTTCTGTAAGGATAATTGAAACCGTACAATATTATTTTATGATGTATTAAATGAAATAACACTGTTTCTGTCCTTATAGGCTTTTGTATAATAAATAAGTAAATATACATATGTATATACATCATTATCATCAGTCTGTCTAAATGCACTGCTAGGCATAGGTCGCTTCTAAGGGAAATTAGCTCATAATTCTCACGCTGAGCATGTGGGTTGGGGATCGCAGAGCTCGGAGTCTCGCGCTGTCTACGACCAGGGCATATATTAATAAACTAGACAAAAAATAAATACTTGCCCATCACACAAATATTTGTCCAGGGTGGAATTCGTACCCAAGATCGCTGGCTTAACTGTTAAGTTCGGTAACCAAGAATGATCAACGTTAGTTTATTTACCTCTCACGGTGGAACGAATGCTGCTACTGCGACGAAGTATCTCACGCTCTTCACTTGGTCGGTGTACCAGATCGTCTTCTACAATCTCATCATCGTTTACTTCCGCTAAGCTCTGTTCTATGCTCCTGATAAAAATACATCTTTAAATAGAAGTATTCCGAGAAATGAACCAAAACCGCATCGGGTAATATTAGATATTTTGATGATGAAGATGGAGTAAGATATATCTTTCCGTTTCTTTCGATGACATACTTATGACGACGTACGTATATATTTACCAACTGGTTCCTTATCAAAAACTCTGAAGATAGCAGTTTACTAGGATAATTAGTAATACGTATCTTTACTATGCCATGAGGAAGGAACTTGATGAAGTGAACTCTCGACCACCACTGGGATACACCATTTTTGATTGAGGTTAAGGTATGGGATAGAGAAGGGAGAGCGGTCAGTGGGGAGGAATCAATTTCAATAAAAACTTACCGATGTGTTAGGTCATGCTGTACCAATTTCCAGTAAGCTCCCTTCATATTCAGCAAATCCTGGTGGGTGCCTTGCTCCAGTACTGATCCTTGCTCAATGTAGACTATGCGCGATGCGTTCACTATCGTTGACAGTCTGCAAATTTGAGAATGATATTTCCATGAAATTAGACTGTTGCGTTTAGAACTGCCTTAAAATAGTTAATTTTATAATATTAGTACTGGCTTTATTATACCTATCACTGGTTTTCATCATCACCCTTAGTTGATTAATCGGAATACTATTGGGCATTAAGGTTTAAGGTTATAAAAAAAGACTAAATACAGTTAATTAAAGACTATGATTCATTACCTATGAGAAACGACCAGCGTGGTTCTGCCCTCGCTAGCCGCATCTAAAGCTGCTTGTACCTGCAATGATTTTTCAACTTTAAAAAATTATTCTTTCTAAAACTCCTATGACTTTCGAATTGGTTAAGATTTCTGTCCTATATATTAAACACCAAAAATTTCTTTGTATGCATAGTCCTGCATTAATCGTACCTGTCTCTCCGCAGCAGGATCTAAAGCGGACGTAGGTTCATCTAACAGTAACACAGCTGGTTTCCGAAGCAGCGCCCTGGCTATCGCCACTCTCTGTTTCTGACCACCGGACAACTGGGCACCTCGTTCACCCAACATTGTGTCATAGCCCTAAAGCAAACAAAAAATATGTTTTGATAGAAGCTTAGCGTCCCGCGGAATACAGGTGTAAAATTGACTGTATTTGAGGAATTTACTTAAGTCTGACTATACCAATGGTTTGGGGATGATTTGCTCGCGAAGTCCCTTTAATATCCTTTGGATGCTGATCGGGCCTCTCTGGCTTTCTAGTGCATCACATATTTATGCAAAATCCATGTTAAAATTTTAAATTTTACGTAAAATCTTTAATTGAATCCCGAAGATGCCGCCTAATCTGACTGCTTTACGCAAAAGTAGATTTATAGATAGTCATGGTATTTTTTCGCTTCACAACTTTAGAAATTCACAAACAAAACAAGAAATGAACAACCATTGAATTGAATAATGGTACAAGTTCATCATCATCATCAGCCTATCTCAGTCCACTGCTGGATATAGGCCTCCCCAAAAGGGAGTTTATGCTCGTTATCTCCACGCTGGAAATGCGGGTTGGAGATCGCACGGCTTTTCGCACTGCTGACGCTTCTGCCCGTTGGCGGCCAGGGCATTTAGCCGTGCCTATTTAAGCTGCACTATATCGCAATCAGCCGGTCGCCAGAGCCACGTATGTTATAGCAGGGTGTACCACATGCAGATGAGGCTGACTTGAGCTCCGAGATAATGGTTGGAACCTCTTACACCTTTATTAAGTTTATTAAGGTACAAGTTAATAAAGTCATAATTCACTGGTAGACTGCAGTTCAGTTTTGGGTTACGTAAAAAAGAACCAACTTACGTTAACCAACTTCTGGATGAACTGATGGGCGTGGGCGGTCTTGGCGGCCGCTATCATGTCTTCCTCCGTGACATCTTCCATGCCTATCGTAATATTCTCTCGAATGGTTCCACTAAAGAGCACTGGTTCTTGGCCGACCACACCTAGGAAATAAAGAAGTCAAAACAGTTATATAAAAGAAAGGGAAGTGGGTTTAAGTTTTGCCAATGTCTTTTCTATGACTGTTCAGCTCGTTTAGAAAACCAGAAAATCTTTTTGCAATATATCTTTTCAAAATTACTCAACTCAACTTAGCGTCAACTTCTTCGTCAATACATACTAATTCTTACCGATACTCTTCCTAAAGTGGTGCAAATCCAAATTCTCCAAGCGATGTCCATCAACAGTTATACTGCCGCTGTCTGGTTCGTACGCTCGTTGGAGCAGCTGGAGCAGCGTGGACTTGCCGCAGCCAGAGCCCCCGACCAGAGCCACTGTTTCCCCAGCCTTAACTTGAAGCGTTAAGCCTCGGAGTACCTGATATTCCAATGACAAAGAGATGAAGGGAAGAATAATTTCAAATGTATACAAAGATGACTCTTTGAGTTAAAAGAGTATATTAAAAATTTCGACACCAAGAACAAAGAAGTTCCAAAAAGACCTCCAAAAAATAAATAGTGCTTTTAATTCTAAATTTTGAGGATATCTTGAAATATTCATTAATCGGTGCGTTATAAAATAATTTGGGAAAGTAATTCAGTTGTCATATGAAAACAAAATATTTACTAGAGAAATGTCTAGGAAAGAGATCTCTTTATTGAACATTTAGAGAATCTCCTTCAGATAGGTGCATGATAAACTAACTCTTTCTACCTACCTTCACGTCAGGTCTGGAAGGATAGTTGAAGTACAAACTATCGAACACAATGTGTCCTTTGAAACTTTCTGGCTTGTTTCCAAAATTCAGCATGGCGTCAATCTTGGACTTCCTTTCCAAAAGTCGGAATAGAGACTTGGCAGCACCACGCGCGGTGGAGAATATCTCCAGATGAGGATGGCACATTGCAATGTTCTGTGCTGCCATGAATGTGCAGAAGAGTACCTAAAATTATACAAAGAACCTGGTTTATCATCAACAGCCAGTTTCCTTTCACTGCTTGACAAAGGCCTATCTAATGGCACGCCTCAATAAACTCAATACGAGTTTACAGGTGATAATTTTTTTCATCGTTATAATAAAATATTTAATACAGACAATAAAATATATCTCTACAAGTAGGTACTTATATTGATAAGTTAAATAAGTAGTTTATAACCGATGTGATTACCATAACACAGGATCTGCTTACTTTGGGATCGTATATCAGTGTGTGCTTACCCGATCCCAAAGCACTATTATATTATTAACCATCATATACAATTAATATATCTATCACCATAAATGCAATTAGTCATAAAATACTCACAGTAACCATAACCCCGGGATGGTAGATCCTCTCCTCGTGCGGCAGGGGCATGTCCCGCACGATGAGCGCGGTGCCGTACGCGAACACCACGGCGTTCAAGCTATAAGTGAGCAGCCAGCCGGCGCCCGCGCCGCCGCCCGCCCACGCGCTGCGCCGCCGCGCTGCCGCCATGCCCGACTGTAGGGCACTCTGGTACCTAAGGAGACATAACAACCTCTTTATACTGGTAAATTGTACACTTGAATGTAGTAACTTTAAAATAATTTATTTATTATATTTATCTCTATTAAGAAAGTAAAAAGCAACAAGTGCGTAATATGTGTGTTTTTTATTTTTACATGTTGGATGGTAATGACATTTTTAGTACGATTTTTTTTAATTATCATCAATAGTCTGTATCACTCAATCCGCGTCTGATATAAATTTATTTGGATTCGAAGCTCGAATTTGGATTTGATATTGGACATCATTTTATTTTATAATGACATTTCTGAATAAGAAGTAAACGCCAGGTCCACGTCACACATCAGGTGGAATTTGCTTATCCAAGTCATAAGGCATCAACTCACCTTTCCACCTCCTGCTTCTCTCCAGCATATGCCCTGACAGTTCGTATCGCGGCCAGCGCCTGTTCCACCACTCTTCCGGCTATTCCATATGCTTCCACTTCTTCCGAGGAACATTTAGTTTGGTACTGGAAACAAAGAGCAATGGTATCAGTGGTGATAGCACGTAATTGTCATCACTAGCCATTAATGAGTTCCCAACTGAAGACGAGTCAAAGAAGTATAGATATAGAGGAAAGTTAATTAACGTACAATGACAAAGGTAGAAAGATATTTTCCAAAAAGTATGAAATAAAAGACAAATATGATGCTAAGTTTATTTAAATTTGAATCCAGGCAGAGTAATTAATGGAAAGATGTACCCAGATTTTTTGTAATTGGGAGCACACTGAGTACCAAAATTTTTGGTAACTTTAAAATATTTTTTGATAGTTATAAAACGGTTAAATAAAATGCCAAAATGTATTAGATCGTCAGAAATTATAGGAGTAAGATACATCTGTTACATTTATGGCATGTAATTTTGATTGCTCTAGAATATCTTAGGAATGCTTCATTACTTCATCTGAACCATTTGCCCTTGACAATAGATACCTTTGCAACAGTAGCAGCCACTAGCAAAGCGAGTGGGACCAGCGCCAGACCAGCAAGGGTCAGCTGCCAACCGTGGATGAGCGCTATAGTGGACGCAAGGACCACGCTGCCACCGAGGTACGAGGTCATCGCCACGTGCTCGCCTACCCCTTGACGGAGTTTTTCTGTGTCTCTATTAAAAAGAAATATGTATTAAAAACCTACTAGCGCAATTAAATATTTTTACGGGTGCAGGTTATGAGATTTTAAGTGTTTATACCCACTGATCACCCACTGTTAATAGTTCTAAAGCTTTGGCATGTTTCAACAAAAACTCTGTTGATCACACCCATCGATTTTGACAGTAAAAGCTCTTTTAAGTCTGGATTTCATATAGTTCATCATCTCGTCTTTCTCAATTTAATACCCAACAAATGTCCCTGTTAGCAATGGTCCGATGAGCTCTGGCCTACCTGATGTACTGCCCAAGTTTCGGGTGATTTCCTATCACAGACAAATCTCAAAGAAGAATTTAAACCATTTGTTTGGTTTTAAAATGTTCTAATAGACGCTTTTCTTTGTTTTGGTGTGATCAGGGGACAAGGCTAGTAAGCATATTACACGCTGAATGTTGAAAATGCGCATGACATAGGTCGAAAATATATTTTTACAATTTTCGTCAAATTTCCTACATCTGCGAGTATAATAATTTCCACCAAATTACTATCAAATGTGAACAGAAGAGTTGCTAATAGCCAAAAAAACTAAACACTAATAGAACTTCCAAGATTTTCTGGAATAGAATCGTTTCTGTACCTGTTATTAAAGAAGTTAATTCCTGTCTGATGAACACATGCATCATCTACAAAAACAGGTATATAGTATCAGACGATTTATTTGTTTGGTTAACCAAAAAATGGTTCTTACTCTGTCAGTACTGATGCGAAGTTCATTGTGGTGTTTGTATCGAAGAATGCTGTTTCTTGACTTAAAACAGACCTTAGCAGCCTCCATCTTAACCTCGATATCTGGAAACGATAACTTGAATTGATTATCCTCATATAGACGGTGATACAAATGATAATGATGGGTGAAATCAGATATAAAACACCAGGAAAAGCTGTTTACAATATTGATTTGTTACATGTACAGTTGATTGGATATAGGAGTAAATTTAAACGTATGATTAGAGGCATATTCCACGTACTTACTCGTAATGTCAGCAAATGTTATAATGACAAAGAATAAAGAGAAACAAAATTATAAAAATTTGTAAATATGTAGTCAATGAACTTGCAAGAGGTGGAATCATTTATTTACTTGTTAATTTAATATCAACATAATATTATTGAAAATGTTAAAGCAACAGATCAATGAAAGAAAGCTTCCTTATTCAAAAACTGTCTGACTGCACCTGGGAAACGGAAACACAGACAGATACAAGAACCAACTCTTATGTTCTTAAAATGGGGGCTACTGACCATTTTGGCAGCGGCCCAGTTAGCGAGGGTGACGGCTGCGGCTGCGGTCACCAGCTGGCAAGCCATGATGGCGATGCTGGCCCACGCGAAGGCCAACGAGTCGTCTACTAACGCATCCATATGATCTGATCTGTTAGCACTTAATCTGGAATCGGAAACCGGCGTTCGTTTATGAGTAATGGGATAAACTAAAACTATCCGATCTCTGGTTACCAAAGCGACTGCCCCGGGAATGTCAAATTCCACCTAATTTGAATATTAACAAATTAACTTTGTCATTGTCTCAAAACGGATGACCTTCAGGTCTTCTCAAACAGCCTTATACGTATTCCCAAAAGTATCACCACTCCCTTTGAAGATAATCTAGCGCCGAATGTTGAATAAGCAAGAGAATAATTTAAAGAATAATAAATGATTTAGCAAGTAGATTAGCTTGAAGAATAATATGGAATTTGAGAACTCACAATGTTTTCCCTCCCCCGAACAAGTTGAGAATGGTGACACTGTCTGGAGGAGGCTCTGCCGTGTGTCGCGTCACGAACAACGCCGTCACCTCTCCGTAGATCATGACGGCGGCGACTAGTCCGCCCGAACACAGCCATCCCAGCAGTGAGCCCAGCAGCGTCGCCAGCACCTCCGGCCATGTCGCGTACCGCCACTGTAACAAACAATGTTACTTATTTCAAGAAGTAAATTCACTACAACCAAATGTAACTTATGAGACGACATTAATCCCTATAACTTTAAAGGATAGCAGTGCTCACTTCGACCTAATTCGATATTTTACTTTTAAGTGTGACATAGCTATAACGTATGCAAATTATGCGTAAAAAAATAGTTCGTTTCTTTCTTACAGTAATAACCCAGTAGATTGAAGTTGAGCCTACTCCAAGGATCTGGGGATCGAATTCTAGTGCCAACCTCTTTACAAATATATGCGTTTTAGATTTAAATATGACTTTCTGTAACTACATAGGAAAACATCGTGAGGAAACCTGCACATCTTAGAGTTCTCAGATAAGTTCTCGAACGCGTGTGAAGTCTGTAGGCCTAAACGTAGCCAGCGCGGCGAACTATGGCGTTAACCATTCTCATTCTAAGAGGACGCTTATTAAATAAATATATTATTATTTTCTTTTTATTTTATAACCTTTTAATTATCAACTTTGAAGTGTATAGATATCTTAACAATATTTTTCGTCAACGTTACAGCAATTGCTCTTTAATTATAAAAACGCAAACAATTTTGTAAAGAAATAGATGCCCGCTAATATTTGAAATCAAAACACCCGAAGTGAGAATCTAAATTAACAACCACTAAAATACAGTGATATTTTCTTTGGGAAAGGCGCTGAAATAGCACAATTTCAAAGGCAAGACATAGACAGGTGACTCTATTAAGAAAATCCATGAGCGACCTTTGAAAGGTCATGGGAGCCCCAAAACAATGCGCTAACGTGACTCAGTGGTGCGTATCTCGTGACTTGACCACTTGAAATGTTAATATCAAGATGAAGGATAATTGGCTGGATTGTGACAAAAAGCGCCATTACTAAAGTAAAAAATGCAATATTACGTCTTCAGAATAGTTATTACCGTGATATAAATATTTAACTATGGTTCATGTATGAATACACTTTTAAATACTTAAGTATCAATATAGATTGTTTCAAACAGACAAATTAAATAATCGAGTTTATTAGAAAAGTATTTGTCCTAGACGGGAATCAAACCCAAAACCGCTAATTTACTTAACGTATATTAATGATCTATCATATAGGTACCCTGCTGAATACGAGTATATAAGTACAGATTATTAAAAAAGCCATATTGCCGTGACTCAGAAATACTTATGGCGCAATCTGTCATTGTATAACGAAAACGCCCTACTAAGTTGTAAGTATAGGCTGATGTGGGCAGACAAGGTATGTACTATATTATTATTAAACGGACGCAGTTTAATTAAAATGCCTGGTTGCCAGTCACTTTAATTAAAACTCCTCTGCTGGCGCCGTCCCCACAAATTAATAATTGAGACCTATTAAAACAATAACGACAGAAATATTAGCTATGGCGTCTTATAAACACATTAGTTACTAGAATTTACAAAGGAAATAATATCAAGCCTGTATTTCCCGAAAAGATTGCAGAGAAGTATAGTACAGACATTCTCAGGATGCACCTGTTGTCTTACCTTCCTACCATGTTACATGGTGAAAGCTTATTGACACATAAAGTACAATCTAGTAATTCGGTTTTCACATGTTTTTCGACAATTCTCCCTTTCATTTCTCATTGTTATTATTATTACTACATCGTTACTGAGACGCCCTTATGGGGTCGGCTGAAGACACCGAGAGCTATATATCTATAATCCTATAGACTTAACGTGATTCTTTTACGCTCATCGTTCTTTCAAAGTAGCTGAGAAATATTAGTTTTTATAATTGATGTAATTAAGCAATAGTGGAAGGACTTTGGTAATAAAGACGGACAAAATTACGTCTTTATTGACCTAAACCTCGCCCTTTAAACCTTACTGAAGGTGGCACGTCGCAACATTACGTAAATACGATCTAATTACATGAATAATTCAAAGCGAATAAGCAATATTAAGGCATCGATGATATAAAAATGATTAATTAAAATTACGTAAGACGCGCCAGCTACTTAGCCAATGTACGCAAAGTGGCCAGCAGCAGTTAGATGCGAAGAGCTGAAGATCGAGCTCAGTTGAGTGCTATTAAAGAATGCTTTGTCCAGCTGTAGACTGATGATGATCATAAAAAACCGATTTCATGATTTAGATTTCAGTGTTTCCATAGGTCTGGGATTCTTACCTGGTATTTCTGACTTGGGTATTTTAAGACTAAAATTTCCATATGCTGGTGAAATAAAAAACCTTAAGAAAGTTTAAATATATATCTTAAAGTGACCTATGCTCTGTCAACCTCTGATTAATTAGTGTAGTATGTTATTGTAATAATTAGCCTATTCTTGTTTTCGACTGATGTGGCCTTCAATTTTTCAGTCTCATCAATAAAAAAGGTCATTAGGAGAGGCGACCCTATTCCAGAAAGGAAACAATACAGTAATTGATGTCGTCATTTTCTGAGATAGCTTTATGTTTTTTTAAGTAATAATAATAATGTCATATTAATTGAAAAGGACTGGTACTTACCCCGATAAACACAAAGAGACAAAGTCATCATCGCTAAATATAGCATTTTTATTGTTATAACATTTGAAAGGTAACTCCCAATGTCCCCGTTTTACTTTCTCACAATTGTATAGAAAATTATGGAAATTAAACAATATTTCTATTCACGTCATATAATGTCTGTTCAGCAGTCTTGACATGAATAATATCAAACAAATATTAATAAATGCAAGTTACAATATAATTTTCAATTAAAGCAAAATCATTAACAAAGGTATTAATTACTATCTACTAATAGCAATAAAAAGGCTGATTAAAAATTGTTACGTAATTAACTAGATTCTTTTTACTGAATGGTTTTTTTTTTCTTTATCACAATTGAATACTTTTACGTAGCGAAATTATATAATTAGAACAATAAAAGAAAACAGATTTATCGTCCAATTTTTATGAATGAGTACGATTCACTCGATCCCAGATCCATTGATTATACAATTAATTGGTTCAGCGGCAATTAAAATGGTTTACTTGTGATAATTATACATTGTTGGTTTGTACCATTACTTTTTATGATTACAAGATAAATATCGGATCAGTCATAATTAGCTATTGATTTTAATTTACGATGAATTAGCAAAAATAGAAATTATATAACTTCAATGTTAGAAAAATAGCAAAATGTTTTAAATTTGTTTTATGTGAGAACATCTGTAATAAGCCTCGAACAGAATTTTACGGAGATTACAGTTTGTGTTAATCAGGTGTGTTACTATTATTTTTAATTAAGACCATTCATTACATAGTATTATTTGATAAGAGGATTGCAGGAGGATGATCTTCAGATATTTACACTCAGATTCTAATAAACCTCTACTTTGGATCGCGTCATGGTTGACAATTAAATTTGTAATTATTTTATCTAGTTTTTTCTTGGTGCTATGGACTAAGAGTAGGCCCGTCTTTATAATGTCGAAATTTTGATACGACAGATAATTGTAAGCTGCTAATGGTCCCCATGCTGTCCCAGTACAGGTTGTATCAGTAGTAAGTACATTTGGATTAGTGGCTCAATCTGTCCAATGTTTGTGAAACGCAAGCCCCATCGTAGACTTGGAAGATTTGATTATGTCAGTGCAGTATTTAACGCTATAAACAAAAACTGCTGAGGGGTTTTTTCCTTGGGCTTTTTCCTTTGCCGCCAATTATAGGGTAGTCAAAGCGACCTAAAGCAATAACTTATGCCAATATATTATTGTAACGTACAATAGATGGGTGTTGTACATTAGGGTGAAATAATCGTTTCTGAATTTCACTCGATTATTTTAATATTAATTTAAATATATATTTTATATTTTCAACCCATTACAATTCCACGGTTGGAATACGGGTCTCCTCTCATATTGAGAGGGTTAAGGCCATAGTCTGCCA
>DWMG01002685.1:0-12860 GCA_018244855.1 Elbella merops
ATTAGCGCGCTAACTGTCTTTGGACCAAATGCACTAATTACCAGTTGTTTTAATTAAAGAGGAAATTCCTTTGTGTGCTTTTTACTCGTTGTTAGCTTATAAATACCACATTTTGCGTAAATTAATATTGTAATAGAAAATATTCCAGCTATTCCACTTGAGTTCCTACGACGATCAACTTTAACGACGCATTAGCAACTTGATCGCGCGATTAATTTGTCGCGTTCAAATTACAACAGATCTAACAGTTTTCCATAATATGTAATTATCAAATTATATATTTGTAATGAAAAATATTTCCTTTTAAATGTTTTGTCTTAACGTTTGCTCGTTTGCCCCCTATTCTATAAAAAAAGAAAAAAAAAAAAACCGTACTATATCTTATACGCAAATCATTAGAACTCATATTAAACACGTACTTTTCATGTAAATATCCGCGATAGTTTCTTTCAATAAAAATAAAGTAACATGACAGTAAAAGGTATCGGAGTATGACGCGAGCGGTGATCACATCATACTCGGTCGCCCGGCCCTCAACGCGCGTCTATTTACGCAACGGTCGCTAATGTGTAATTCCTTTAGGTAATCAGTAAAAACTTTAGTATCTGCGTAAACCACAGACGCGTAAAGACCAACCGTGCGTGTCTGACTCGTTCATGCGAAATTATTCATTTCATTAACCGCCTTCTCATTTAATGCTTTATCTCACGTTAAAATATCTATTTATAGCAATACTATTTTTTCGTTAAAACTGGGTTAGTTCAGAAATACCAAAGTATTTTACTTAAGTAATTGTATAGTAGCAAAAAATAACGCACTGTTTTAACTTAAAACTGAATGTAAGTACCGGGTTGTAGTCCATATTTTTTTCGTGACATTTTTATAGTAGTTAATTTAAGAATAGTCAAAGCTAAATAGTTACTGAATTATTGCTAATGTTTTTTGTTCATGTT
The DNA here is from genome assembly GCA_018244855.1 of Elbella merops. Taxonomy (NCBI): domain Eukaryota; kingdom Metazoa; phylum Arthropoda; class Insecta; order Lepidoptera; family Hesperiidae; genus Elbella; species Elbella merops. Next base: position 954 of record DWMG01002685.1, read on the forward strand.
TCCTTTAATAATGACCATAGTTTAATTATACAAACAAACATAATTGGTGCTTAACCGATTGTACGTTTTTTAATGTTCCCCATGATTGATCACGATAATAGGCACACAGAAATTAAAGAACTAAAACATTCAAATACTCATAAGTTTTTATTTTACATTTTCTATATTAAACAAGTATGGGAATGTTTAGGATAAGTTTTGGATCAATATATGTAGATCAATTTTATCAAATACCTCTGAAAAATATTTTTAACTCAAGTAATTATGACGTTTTAAATGATCCAATTTTAATATTTCGCTTAAAATAAAACCCGACAGTCCAACAACAGAGTGCATAGAATTACTGTTAAAAATCATTTTTAATATGAGCCAGAATTACAAAAGCCATCCGTAATTGGTTTGCAAAAATTACATTCCAAAAAAATTGCATCCGATGTATTATATATTGTATTGTTTTTTGTTATAATTCGCGGCAACATAGGTGCACATTATAATGGACAGCATTATATCCTGTGCTGTTGGAAACATGGAACGCAATGAAAGAAAGCGGACGGGCATATTGCAATTTAGATGGAAGCCCGATACAATGTTTAATTGTGCCTGACATTTGATTGCCGCTCGGACCCGATACAATTATTTTTATTAATATCACAAACGACGGCACATACCATTTTTTTACCTCATATTACAATAATCGTCATGAGCCCCTTTATTTTTTCACTGTTGATATGAGTCTTCTCTCAAAATCTCTGAGAAGGCTAGGCTGACTATTTGCGGGTTGGCACACAGACGGACTCATTATAATATCATTAAATATTTTCATTGTTTATTCTTATTTTTGATATTGCGCGCATTATCGATAAAGGTCCGAATGATGTGACTATAGTCAATAAAGTTAGGAATCATGTGACTGTAGTCGAATAAATTAGGAGCACTGTGAAAGATTAGATTATTTATATACGAAAAATGAATTAACGAAAAATAATTGTAAGGCAAGCGAGAATAGTAGAATTAGAACTATAATATGGTTAAAACTAAGTCACTCTACTATGCTAATACTATGATCCAGCGTTTTGACAACAGCTAATAAGGCTAATGTATTGAATATGTTAGAATAGAATACGTTACATATTATTTACTTAGGAATATAATTTATAAATTTCGCTAGATCCGCTTAACATCATAACACAATATGTACTTTAATTATTGTTGTTACAGATTACATTACAAATTTACAATTATCAAGATGGGCGTATCTGAACCTGGCTCCTCCACCACTCCCGACCTGCCGCATCATGACCCTGAGCGACCGGGGTCTGGCAGCGGAGTAGATGATGAGGATATCCCGCGTCGGAAGCAGAGACGCTATCGAACCACGTTCACAAGCTACCAGCTCGATGAATTGGAAAAAGCTTTTGGGAGAACGCACTATCCAGATGTATTTACAAGGTAAATGTGACCCGAGTCCTAGTTTTTATAAATATATCACCATCATTAAAGCTTATATCATTCAACAGAAGAACCTCTCAGAATACTTTATCTAGAACGTTAAAATAAAACCTCTCGAGGGAACCTTAACTGTTTAAAATGCGATTATTATTGCTATCTGAAGCGTGTGTAGTCTGCCTTATCGCCTCTCATTCTGCGAGGAATGCTGTTGAATAGATGTTATGAATTAATTTCCTTACATCACGAAGTTGCTATAATAGTAGAATGGAGGGAAATTTTAACTTTACTTCAATCGTTGATATTCATTTGCGATTCTCATTGTATGTGAAGTAAAAGTACGCCGACCTTTTGACACAAATTATATCAGATAATATGAATCAAATCTATATAATACGATAAATAAGAAAGTAATGATTCTAAGGTTGTTGTAATTGTTACAGAGAGGAGCTCGCGATGAAAATCGGTCTCACTGAAGCCAGAATACAGGTAACGATCAACATTTTGCACCTATTCAATACACATTCTTTAGCTAATTATGGACAGATCGGTATATTGTTTTTGGAAAGGGAAAAATACAGACAAACATCAGACGTGTGCCAAAACTATACAACATTCCTTCCTTACAAAATCACGGTCATTATGATCCTTGAAATGCAAGTACTGTTAATGATGACAAAAAGGCGTTCGGCGATGTGTGACAGACAGAAAGAGATCGGCACGCCGTTTGTGTTCCTCGTAAGCGTTGGAAATAAAGCCATAGATGATAATGGTGTAAAAAGCTGAAATGACGATGAAATCCAACGTAACGCGAATGACGTACGTGACGATATTCGCGCGCGTTAAAGGGTCTTAATCAGCTCAATTATGTCTCATAAGGGAGGGCGCAAAAAGTAAATTGTATTAGCTCATTCAGAGCTATCCGAGGGCACGGCCGCGTCTGATTACAGTGTTGCGGCCGTAAGCAGTAATATCCGGACGGGCATCCGCGGAATGACGATCAGTTGAATTTTATGGCCGCGATCAAACACGACTAAACCGTACAAATAAAAAGTCACTTTGAAAATATGCACCTAATGTCTTACGTCTAATTATATATAGCACCTTATGTTTTGCGTCCAATTATAAATACATATACAGCATTCTTTTTATTTTATCTATTCAATACACAAACAGTAAATAGATAGAGTAAAAATGACTATTAGTAATTTCTTCTAACAAAATACCGTATATGTACACTCGTCCGAATAGCTCTTGAATATAATAGAATTACAATAATTTGCAAACACTTCAGCGGGTAACCAAAAATGGTGTATTTATTTATACGATTTGTACACCGAGAGTCAACTGACTGTACAATAGGCGGCTATTGCTACATGCCCATAAATATAGAAATCCAATAACGATCAATTACAGATAAATAAAAAGCAACCGCAATGGAAACTGTTCAGACATAAACATTAATATTTTTCTCACGTCCACAAGGCACCTGTGTCATCGCCGGAGAACTGACCGAGGATATTATAACAGGACAACAAATTGTTTCTACCGTAAAATATATTTGCTTACTGCGTTTTTTTATCTTTGTAGCAAAAAATGTCAGTATGACAAGTGTTAGTAATTTAATATAAAGGGTGAATAGACGTAGGTCAGTTATTTATTACATCGTAAAGCCTTTGATCACTCTTTTGGACTTTTGGCTCAGAGTCTGAAGGATCAAGACCATTATGGACGTATAATAAATTAAATATAGCTCTGATTGACAGAAATGGTACGTGGTAGAACATGTTTATCATTTACCTGGACCTAAACTAGATGTTATAACTAAATCAAATAGTCTTTCAATCTCAATGATGTGCCTGCCAAAGGAACATGTAGACTAGATACGGCCGTCTTCCAACTCGTCTGCCCCATAAGTAAGACACACACACTAATTTACGCTTGGTGTATTAATATACACTAGCAATCCTATTACTAGTAGAATTTATTAGTGCTTACTAGTAGTAAGTGTGTGCTATCTTAGTTATGAGAACCAACAGACAGTAATAGTCCAATTATGTGTTTCAAAACCCTTTTCAAGATTAGTTGCAGATTTTTATAGGTATCAAGGGTCTCTTGTAACTGTTGCCTGCTCTTTTGCTGCTTATTTTGCACATTTAAAAAAACCGCCCCATTAAAGAACATCATTCCCATCAACCGTTTTTAAACTGAACTGTTGAATAAATACCTCTTCTTAAAATGAAAAGTTTGAGGCTATGGTCTGCAGCAGTTGTCAAATACAGTTTGGCAGTTTTCACACACAGTATACTATACAGAACTCAACGCATATAGGTTTCTTCAGAGTGATTTACTTTACTTTACAGAAAGTTACATTATGATGTCAAAAACTCACATAGATTTGTAAAGAAAGAGATGAACGCCAAGATTTAAAAAGTCAGAACCCTGAATGGGAAACTAAATTTTAAACTACTAGGCTATCACTGCTTATTTAAAATCGTAATGACAATATTTCTGATAGAGGCTGCTTACCTATTCCATTGTGAAACGCAAATTTAACTTGTGAAACGTAGGAGTGTACACTCCGCTGCCTGTCCCTTTAGAAATTACAGGCTTAACGTTAAGTTCTTATTATATAGTCACAATTAAATTTTAATGTGTTTAATACTATCGATAAGCGTTAAAGTTCTTTACTCGCGCGCGATAAATGCATTGACTTATAACCCTTGTACACATAATCACATCGCCATAATAACATTGATTAAAGGGACATTCCATTAATTCCAAGGCTGAAGGCTATATGTAAAACGTTAATGGATATTAAAAATATAATTAAATAGCTGTACCAAAGTAATCGTGATTATGTTACTTTTAAGTTTGTGTTAAAAATATGTTTTCATCGTCGACGTTTCTGTACACGTTTAATTTTATAGTAAAAAATGTCATGATAAGTCCCTGTATATTAATTAAATGTCCCAACGAAAATACTTTTCAAAGAACCCATGTGAGCCATTAGATCGGTTGGCCCCAAACTTATGAGCTAATGCCTGATATCGCGATTGTTGTCTACTACTCGTGACTCCACTGGTACTATGTTAATAAGTTATAAGTCACTCAAGTGCCCCCGGAAGAGCTTTCGGAATTTCCTTCATTATTTACCTATAAGACCGTTTTCGAAAAATCACAAGAATTATCTCAAAATAATATTTAAAATAATATCCATTTAATAAAAGTAAAATTAACAGAATTAAGAGGACTTTGTCTCTCTGTGAATATTTAAAAAATATTTCATTAAAACAATTCTTGCACCTGATGTATTAAAATGTTAATTCTAAATGTTATTTATTCTGAAAACGGTGTAATTAATGAACAATTTATATAACTAATTATCTACCTGGCAATACTGTTAACACGTCATTAGTTTGTGTGTGATTATAAAAACTGCAATTATACGTTATATTAAAATTATACATATTTATAACTGTCATTATGGTTGAATGTATGTATTATATTAATTGATTACTGACAGTTCGGTTAATGACAGTTTTGAAAACAAAAATGAGGCAATTTATAGATGTGAATTCATTTAATTGGATTTCTTTAATTATTATAATATGGCAAATTAATGAGAACTAGTATGATTTTATTGTAACAGGCTTTATTTTTCGGTTTTGCATATTTTTATACAGTATCTACATTATTATGTGGTTACATAGGTTTTTTATTATCTTGTACGGTGGTAAGAAGTACACGTACGTCAATTTTCAACAAAACCCGTTAAATATTATGAAACGTACGAACAACAAACTTAAGGACGGACAAATGAAATTTATGATTATTCATTGGTTTTTCCTGGTACTTTATCATTTGTTTCTTTGTTTAAACATAGGTGTAACGTATAGGATACGATTCTGCTACATATTGATCATATTTTATTATATGGACAGACCTGTCTTTGAAACGTCAATTTGTGGTCACCATTATAGACACAAATCAAGATACCTTGTACGGACAGCAGAAATCAAAACCGCGTTCTGCCATATTCGTCTAATCATGCTTTATATGTATTTTTTTCATCTAATAGTGCATTTATCTCCGTATTTACCATAATAAAACTTTATAGGCGTGTGTTCGTAATTTTTTTTCAAGAAATTACGAAAGTCTTGTACCAGGTACAGACTAATGAAACTGACAGTGACATGCAGAAAAATGAAGTTATTAATTTGAATTTACTGTAACACTTGCTATAATGATCGTACAGTCACGGATGAATAGTTCTTGTTACTTTTTTGTCGTCATAACATTTTTCAAAAATTTCTCTTTTTCCACCCATTAAATGCCATGCACTTTATAAGAACCCTATGAATTAATCATAACCTTGGTATTATCGTCTTGGTATTATTATTACCGTCATTATCTTTCACAGTGCCTTAAGTTATTTGAGATTTGGTGGTAGGTGGACGACAACCCGCGCATCCGTCGTCAACCATAAGATTGTAAAACCAGCTATTGTTAATTACACCATCAACATCAACGTTATTGTCATTTCATATTTAATTGCATCGTGCAATTTTATTAATCACATAATCAAATAAATATGTATTTGGTCACTTGAATTCATACAACAATATAGTCACACAAAAACAATAACTGTCATCACCATGTGTCACGCGAATAACAATGACATATCAGTGACACCGTGACCCACATTGAGCTGTTCTTACCTTAGTAGTTGCGAGTGCAATCGGCAAGTCGACATTCCGCCTCCAGTCCTTGAGAACAATGCACCTGTATCCTCTTTTGTGATTGAATGCAGGTGTGGTGAATGGTGGAATCGATAAAAAAGGGACTTTTAACCGTGAAGTATTTTTATTACTGTTTTCATTACTGTTTACACATGTACTCGAATGCTTCGAATTACTGCTACTTCACGGGACTTTTAAAAAGCTTTATATATTTCATGTGTTAGTGCAATAATGATTCTAAACTAAGACAAGCCTGTGCCTAACGACCGGACCGGTGATCCGACTACATATTATGTATATTTGTAAATACATGCATCTATGGATAATTTTATTTCCACGCACCAATAACCATACCAATACACTAATTTTTCCATCATACGATTATTCGATCTGGCCGGGATTCGTACCCAGAACCACCAGCACAGCACTCACCCGTCACTAAATTAAATAATATTTAAAATAATTTTCGATAAATTTTATCCATACATTGTCATCGTAAATAATTTATACGGAACACACACAACGCGTCGGTACCGTGGGCGTCTCTCTCAATGATTGTCGGTGGAATTAAAAGACCTGCCAAAAGTTGATAACAAAAATTAATTTTGATTTGACTTTTAGAAATGAAATTATGCCCATTTAAGACTTCACACAATTTTATATTTGTGAACTTTATGGAATTCAACATTATTTGTTAACTGGATATTGTCCATCGTGCACATGGCTAGCGTAGCAGACTACGGTCTTAACCCCTCTCATACTGAGAGAAGACCCCTGTTCTGCAACAGAACGATAAAAGGGTTAATAATTATGAAGGTTCATCATTTGAAATTTTGACATTCAGAATTAGAAATTTTTGTGTAGTAATTTTCATTGGTTTGTTATTGTCAAATTATAGTATTTTTAAGAAACTAGTTAATACCCGCGACTTCGTCCGCGTTGTTTGTGATATTAACAATACCTATATCTATTTCTTATGCAGAGAAAAAAACATAAAAAAGATAAAAATGTATATCCTTATTTTTAACAACCACTAAATATGGTAGTTTGTTAAATCTTACTACTCTACATAAAATAAAGATATCGTATTTTTTTAAAGATAAAGGCCAAGTGTCTTAGAAATAAGACTAAAAAACGACAACGAAATCTATCCAGAGCGTTTAGAGTGATGCGCGTACTACTACTTCCCGCTACTTCCCGCTGAGAGTCCTATTCCAACATTCCTATTCGAGGCCTACAGATGTCTATCTTCATGCGGTAGCAGTGACACATGACAGCTCAGAACTCTTTTTCTATTCTCTTTACAATAAAACGCACAAAAAAGAGATATATGACTTGCATTTTAATTACACATAAATCGCTATAAATGCATATAATTTCCTTATTATCGGAAAGGTTAGTTAAAAGTCAACTTTACATGTAATTGGGTGATATATCAACGTCTTTTAGTGATTGAGTGCAGTTTTTGCAGTTAAATGTACACCGCTTAAACGGTTTGCACACTTTCCGATACGGTGTCAGTGTGTTTCTCTTAAATATCTATTTTCAGTATGTTTCAAATTACCTTTGTATATCTAGTCCACTTTTCTATGTTTACTTTAGCGTAAGCTTCATGCTGTAATATTACTGGAACAGATTTTTCAATCATCGATTAGCCCACCTATTGTTTTTCCCCAGCTGTCATGCATTTCGCATCACTGCGAATCTGAAGGAAGCGGGTTGAAGGCAAAGAAAAATCTGCAGTCTGTTATTTCGGTGTACCTATAGACTCTAATTACAATTGACTTTACCGGCGTTTTAATAATTTTTCCTATTCTTTCCATTCTCATTTTCATTATCATTATGCATCCCTCTGCCTACGTCTTCGGGGATTACAGGTGTGAAGTTAGGTTTTTATTTACGTTTTTCTTTTCATTCTCCTTTTCATGCTATTAAGGGCGAGTACATTTAACGTAAACTTAAACCACGTTTATATGTTACTCTTGTAGCTTACATGTTCTTCTTACGTACCGTGCTTTAATATTGAATCGGTTCGTGTGAACGCCTTTATAGTTTTAATTAGTATTTTCTATCTAACTGTCAAACATCGAAGCTCGGATAGAAATATGTCCGCGGTTAACCTCTTTAACTATATTTGTCGAGTCAATTAACTTGTACCATGATCGGAGTAGTTAAACATCTAACAAAATTAAATATTATATATGTCTCATAGAAGTTATACATTTTCATACATTAACAGCCATCGGAGCGAAAGAGATATAGTTTTTTCAAAACTCAAGTTCATACATTGCTTAATTAAATTAGAATATTTTGGAATATTTTAACGCGATAGCAAATAACCACTGCTTCCAGCCCGCATACAAATAAGCGTTAAATATATTTTTAATATAACACATACTACGTGAAATATGAAAAAGACGCCTGTAAAATACGATGACTGAATGACAAAAAAATGGCAGTCTTGCTTGTTTCTCTGAGTACAAAGCAATTTAATACATGGTAGAAAGATACTTTACAAATTCTCTTTGTCCGTCAGGTGTGGTTTCAAAACCGACGCGCAAAATGGAGGAAACAAGAAAAGGTGGGGCCGCACGCACATCCATACAGCGGGTATCTCAGCGCTGGGCAACCCTTGCCCACACCTGCTACTCTACCAGTACCACCACACCCTCTGTCACAGCTCGGCTTTGGGTTACGAAAGCCTTTTGACAACGCCATAGCTTCCTTTAGGTAAGTGTTAAAATTTAAAAAAATATATTAAATATTAATTACATGTAAAATGTAGATAAGTATGTTGCAGACATATAAAAAGTTACTTAAATGAAACCTAAGTATAAAAACTTTGACGTACATATAAGATAATTATTGGAATACATTGAAAACCATTGCCTTTCTAACAGATACGCGAGCACGCCGCTATTCGGCGCTCAGTACCTGCCTCCGCTATCCCGACCGCCGCTATTTGGGGCCCCGCTATACGCAACGTCACCCGCCCACTTCCACTCTCTCTTCGCTAACTTGACAACACCAGAGCTACCTCGGCTATCGCCCGAACATCCCCGACTGTCGCCCGAGATGACCCGATCGCCAGCGCCCTCTATCTCCCCGCCGATTTCGCCCGGAAGTGAAAGCATTCCTCAACCGGAAGACGTAAGAACTTCCAGCATTGCAGCATTGCGGCTGGCTGCGCGGGAACATGAGTTGAGATTGGAGTTGTTGAGACAGAGAGCTGATTTGATTTGTTAAAACATATAATAATTTTATGCTGCATATGGCTTATTTTGATAATTATTATTGAGAAATGGTACTATATGAGATTTGCAATCACTTCTGAATGTTAGCCGCTATTTGTATTTTTTAACTAAAACTGTATTTTGTTATTGTAGTAATAGAAATATGTACATACAAACATAATGTATATACTATGACGATTTATTTACCTTATGATTTAGATTTGAAAACAAATGCACGGCAAATGTAATGTAATATTTTTCAAAAATTTCCATAAATTTTCGTAATATTTTCACATAAGTACTTTGATTCACCAATCTATATTATAATGTTGTTTCTAATTTTAAGTTTACAATAATTATATTTGCATTTTATATAGATACATGTGTACATATTATCACGCCTACTTCCCATACAGTTAGCCAGAGGATAAAATTTTCCATCAGTTGCGCTTCTGATTTTCTTTCACATCTTCAACTACATCTAGTATAATAATCTGCTGTATTTTTTTGTATTGCCGAAAAAATCTGCATCAATAAAATTAAGTGAAAATGAATATCTAATAAAAGTGCACCATGTAAACGTATCCTAATATTGTTCAAATGTGTATTTTTTTTTTTAATAATTAATTTGTAGTAAAAATAGTTAATGAAATTACCTAATGTATCATTTTTTTCACTTTTTAATAGACGTGTTTTATTATTTTTTCATCGTCATCGTCATCATCATTACCGGTAGTCTAGCAACTCTCCAAGGGCGGGTAGGCAGATGTCATATGCCTTAGAGAACATTATGGAAGACTTTAAGTGGTGTTGGTATCATCACTATATTTTCCTTCACAATTTTTTATACAGTTGTAAATTACTAACGCAATAAGGTGTACGATAGGTATTTATGTTTTTAATTGTTTCCATCCAATAAATGTAATTAGGTTAAGAAATTATAATTATAAGTGCATTAATAAATTTATTTTAAATTATTTTTTTCGTTTAATTCGAACTCCTTGACCTTGTACACGTACCTAATAAATATATATATAAACGTAATACCCGATTAATAAATGAATTTGTTAACTGTCACTTCAATTCGTAAATCCCAATTTCTTTATTAATCTCAATATCATTTCATTTCTAAAAGTTATATTTACAAAAATTTAGAAATAGTGAAGAACTAGTGTACTGTACACGGCCCTAGAATTACTAATAATAATTAATCAACAACTAATCCGTCCACCCCCTCCATTGGGAACAATCAGTACAACATGTCATCCTACAATTGCGGTCACAACGATCATAACTTACATAGGAACTTGACTTTCAGCAATACACATTGGTTTAAATGAAACTGAAGCTAACATTGAAACTTCATTTATAATAGTTACATGTCATTTTGACGCTGTGACTGTGAGTATGGATAAGACAAAGATTTACTAAGCAGGACTGTGATGGATGACAATCAAAATACATTTAAATAATCAACATATGGCATGTGCTGTTAAGAAAAACGTCGATTTTAGTTGTGGCGATATATTCGGTTCAATCTGGCTAAATTGTATACTTCCAAAATGTATGCAACTTTAATAGTTCATTTGCACAGACTGTAATATGTCAATAAAACTTATTTTTCAGAAAACGGTTTTGATATTTTTAAATCACAGTTATCCTATGAGTATTATAATATTCTGTAACTTATGACTAATGTAATAATCATAGAATACATTGTGATTTCAAACTTTAAGCGTAGTTTTAAAAAAATACAATTTTGATTAATTATAGTCTTCTGACAAACGAGCGTTTTTCAGAAGCTCGCAGCTAAAGCAAGAGTAATATTGCTGTGTCTTCGTCCTCTTTGCAACATGTACAAATACAAATAACTGTAGTAGGTACTTAATCCTAACATTAAACTACTTACTGCTCAATATTTCTGAACAATATCATATTGTAGTTAAGTCGACGCGAATAGAGAAGTTACTTATAACTCACGCCTACGCGATACACGTATATAATCCAATGCAGTAACCGCGTACCGAGATGACACCGTGTGTGAAAACCTACGTACATAGTAGACATAGACATCACCGTCTTTGTCCCGAATGAGTCAGCGCCGAGTCACAATCATCTCCAATCTGTGTCTACGTGTATAATTATAATGCTCTCGAGATTACAACTGCATATTTTTAAAAACATTTGGATATTTTTATTATACCTAGTACATAGATGAATCACCAGTTGGTAAGTGGTGACCTAAAGACATATGGAATGTTGAAAGAAAAAGTTCGCCTATGCATTAGGAGCTTCTTTTGCGCCTTATTTTAAATTCCTCGTAACGTAATGTCACGAAACAGCACGTCTGTAATCCCCGAAGGGGTAGACAGAGAAGTGTAGTACACTTCATCATTTCACCTATTGCCATACAACGAGCACAAATCCATACTCCGAGTCACTACTAGAAATTCTAAATTAGAAAAATCCAATAGTAGCCTACTCGG
>DWMG01002686.1:0-12859 GCA_018244855.1 Elbella merops
ATGAAAATGTATAAACGTGCTGATTGACTGAAATCGTGCCTTCTTACAATTTTAACAACAACCTAATTTGATTAATGTTTAATGACGGAACCGAAAATTGAAACAAAATTAAAATTTGGGTTTATCTATGAAATCTCTCTTCCTCATTGTATATGTTGTCTTAAGAATCAGTTAGAAGACAAACAAACAAATCGCTGCGTCTGTTGTGAGCCTTATGTTTCACGATCTTACCGCACTAAAGCCTCCAATATCTACCCCCTAGCGATCGAGCGTCGAGACCGAACGTATTGTGAGCGCTCAAGATGTTTTGATTTGTAAAAACGGGTGCGGGAAGCCGGCGATTAGAGAACGGTTAAATCCAAAGTATGAAGAACGCTATAGATTTTTTTTTCAAGTGCAAAGAACGCTAAAACGTGCAACCTAAGGATTTACCTCCACGAAGAAGTACTGAATGAGCGGGTAAATAAATTAAGGGCTATATCGTAGACGAATAAAAGAGGGTAGAACAATATTTCCATTGATTCAATTTAACAATTGAGTTTAGAGATTTAGTGATGAATTATACAAAACTTGGGACTGCCACCGATTGATTATTGTTTACTTCATGTTTTATTCTCCGGGTTTATTTCAGTTTCAGGTACAAATCTATTGGGATTTTCATGTGTTGTTGCGGAGACTTCATATATACCTACTTGAACCGTATAAGGTAGTTTTAGCCGGTTGACGAATGGCTTTCAAATTGAAGATGATAAATGCATTCGTATAAAAAGTCGTAACTGCGATTAGTATATTTTCTTAATGTATTCTTAGGAGTATCCACAGCAATTTCTGTTCCTCTTTTAAGCGTATTTAATTTTATTGTCTGCTTAATAGCCCACTGCGGATTAGCAAACTTTACAAGCCTTAAAATTATTCTCAAGTGTGAAATTTTTCTCATAATGTTTTCCATTATCATTATAGTTAGTGATATCTGATTTTAAAAACACACATTAGTTACTGTGTAATCATGTGTGTTACGGTCCCAAGTTCGACTGTCTAGTGGTGTCAGTACTCATGTTACTCACATTGTTTCCGAGTGCTCCGTTTCGTAAATCAGTAGCTGCGTATAGTACATTAGTATGTTTAGGAAAAAACAGAAGACATTGCGGCAGTGCCATGGCGGTGTGCCAAGTAAGCTATTCATAGTCGACAGGTGCCTTCACCTTCCACCAGAGATGTTCATAAACTTCCTCATTCTTAACATGGCTTGTGTTTGTTTATCATCATGTTTGTCGCTAAATATATATTTGGTTTGAATACATTTGAATGAATAAAGCTGTTTTTGGCTGAGAATAGTTTGGTGAACTAAAGTTTATTGACATGAGGGGGTATAAGTACATTGACATATGAGATAGAGTAGCTAGTAACTCCGGAAATTGCACAATTAGCTTTATGGCATGAATTTCACTTTATTACCGCTTCTAATAGTCCCAATGTTAGATATGGATCCTTTCTCCGAATGAGAGAGTTGGAACCCTCATCACCAAGGCAACACCAAACACTATGAAGAACTTTAAACATTTCACGCTTTTTGAAGTTTTTTAAGTGTTGTAAAGAATGATATTTGATTTTCATTGACATATCAGTTCATCAACTAGTGCGTCAGGGATTTCAGCTCCTGTTTGCGAAGTGGGACATTAAAATTTTATACATTAGGGGATTTCCGCTAAAAACTACGATTTCGTTAATAAAAACATCCATTAAAGGGTCTCTTACCTTGGATGATAACATCAAATCTTCTTTTATAACGAGCCGTTCAAACTCACTATCACACGTAATAAACAGATTCAGCGGCCCTCCACGAATTCGTTTTAATATTATTAGTTCATATATTATAAAATATATGACACGGGTACCCCAATAAACGGTTTAGGGCCGTTGTGTTTAGTTCCTTTATGACGAACTTTATTTTACATACGAAAAGTATCTACATTTAAATGATATTTGTAAAATCGACACTTACTATGCAATTGTTATTCAACTAATAACAAAATTTTTTATTTAAAAAAAAAAATGTTACTATTATAAGTTATATTAAATAATTTAAAATGAATCTTATTCACTTATAAAAACCATCATTAGGTCTTAAAAAATATTTATGTGACCATCATCATTCCAGCTTGATCTATGTACAGTTCTTCGTATTCAACCGCTAACAGCCACTAACTACGTGTATCGTCAAACCACCTCGCTGGACATCATCCTACTTTAAATATTTATATATACAATAATGAAATAAACCATCATCATAAAGCTACATTAACGTAACCGATACGCACCGTACACATCTTGGGCGGCAAAAGTCGCCTTTAATCCGCTACAAATAATTGTTCATCTCTTTTATTCCCTTTTCCGAACTCCTAAAGCCTGAAATGTCGTTATAATTGACGACATGCCAGTTCTCGCGGCGTTAGTGCAACCATAAACGCGCCGGAACCAGTCCGCGGTATACGACCAGCGCGATATACCTTCTTATACAAGCGCATCGTTTGATTCACGGCTCGATGACTTTATTGTTTATTACTTATTAACTCATTTATTGATTCAATGTAAAAATCTACATATATCATTACAATTGAATAGTGTTAAGACGTTAACGAGTCTTAATAATTCCAGGCTTTGTGCAAGGATTTTGTTAGAGAAATATTCTTTGCGTCGGCCTCTCTCTTCTTTGCTTTCTATGCGATTTATTATTTTGTGTGTACTTAGGCTGTATATAAAAATGATAATATTTAAAGTATTTGGCATTGAGCCTTTAATGTACACTAATACTTTATCTGACACCAGTTTTGTCTAGTTACAGTTGAGGCTTAATTTTCATCCTCTGGGACTGCAGTTCGAAAATGACAGCTATAGACATATAATTTCAAGGGTTAGATATTAGATGTTACCCATTAAATCAGCATGCACATTTTCTGGTAATGAATTATTTTTAACTTTAAAAGAACACTGAAGTTTAAAAATGTATGTATATTATTACTGCTTAGTGGTTTTAAATTTAGTCCGTCACTCCGGAGTCCTAGGTTCAATTCCTGATAGGTATCTTTACGATAAAAATTGCATTTTACGAGTAAGTTTAATTATTATCATTGGCGGTAACGATGAAAGTAAGGCAGTCTGCAACCTGCGCACACCTTAGAATCTCCAAAAAAATATTCTCTAAAACATGTGAAGTCTGCCAACCCGCACTTAGCCAACTTTTAGATACAGTACCTAACTGAGTGGCAAATATGTCAAATCAAATTATATCATTTAGTTCGTATCCATGTATCAGTCTAAAGAACTCATAATAAAAATAAACGACTTATACTTATGAGAAGACCTCGCTGACACTACAGATGTATTTTCTTTCGCCTAACGTAACAACATCTTCACTGATTGTACGTAACTATGTACGTCACTCAAAAAATTATAGTTAATTTATTGTAAGTAGGGCGCTAAAAGCACAACAAACACGATATTAAAAATGGTTATACAAAATTAATCAATGTTAACAGGCGTAGATAATATCTATATGAAAAATTGACGACCATTCAAAAATCGGCATGTCGGAGCGAATGGCGAACAAAAAACGCCCAGCGCGCACCAGCCGCCTATCTCGCATCTTCCTACCTGTCTCTATGTCCGAAACACTTCAGTACACGAAATAACACTAATATGTGGATGTTTGTTTGAAATGTTGTCAAATTTTATTTGTTTATTCGTCCGCTCGCTCGTTCGTTCGTTTGTTAAGTGCGATTTCAATGTGCAGTTACTGTTTGTGTAGTTTATTCGCAGGTATCAGTTGTGTTAAAATGCGGATGGTAAAATATTTTGGTATGTTGTTTGTCTGGATTTTAAGAGGCTCTGTTCTGATTAGCGTATTTTCTGCGTATACGCTCATTTTTTTTGTATGTATACGCGTGTCTCGTACAACGGTAGATGCACTAATACGCTGATCTGATATAGTCCTAAGTGTAGCCACTCTTCTTGACCTTCTAGAATTTTGTACGTACAAACAAAATTATTCTTGTTTTTTTTATTAAAAGTATTACTTTTAAACATATAAAAAAAGTTCCTTCATATTAAAAAACTGCCAATACGTATGTTAATTTACATGTGAAAAAAAGATATTTTTTTCTGGAATAATTAAATTAAGGCCCGCCGTTTCAAATGCAATGTACAATTTAATTTAAAATAATTAAATATAAACGATAAAATTCCAGTTACAAAACGAGTTTCTCCGTAAAAACATTTAAGGCATCGCCTACACAGAGTCAGCTGTTCTCAAAATTCTACGCATACCTTGCGGCGACCGTCGTTATTTCAATTACCCGCGTCCCTCGTCAAAGACAAAAGACCTGACATGAGGAAAAAACGTCAAAAAAAACAAGAAAAAAAAAAGTCTTAACAAACGTTCATCGGCAGAGTTAAAAAAACAATCGTTATCTATGATTGGATCGCGGTCATGTAAACGCACTCAAGTGTATTATGTTACCTTGAAAGTCGGCTTTCCATTTCGGTAGCGTTATTTGAAATTGAAACTGCCTGGCTGGACATGAACAGCGCCTTTTTGTTCATAGACATGGAATCGGATGTAATTTTTTTTCTACGGGGTCGTATACGACGGTAATCGATGGATTACCGGAAAAATGACGATGAAATGATTAAAGAGCATACTTAGCTTTAATAATATCGTTTTTGAGAATGTTTTCTTTATATTACACTTTTATGTGTGCCCGGTGCTATTAGCTATTTAGTATGTACCAAATTTTACAATTTTACTGTCGGATAGTTATGAGTGGCCATGAAATCTTACCAAATTATTATTTAAAAATATGAATCTGGTTCTTGCCTTTCGTTCTCCTATATTTTAGTTATCCGATATACCCATTATTGATATTTGCGAAAATTTTTTGACGATTTCTCATTTACGCATAAAGTTCTCTTGTGATTACTTACATACGGGGTAAGAGTATTTAATACATCTTTATACAGGGAATTTATAGCAGACAGCTATTACAAAAATTCAAGCATTTGAAACCTCTTATTCAGGTAGTCAAATACAGTTTTTAAAAATACTGTAAAATTCCCAACCTTTGGTGCATGAAAACAGTGATGAAATTAACAGCATGACAGCTTTCTAAGGATACAGATATTTGATACTCTGAGCCCTCTGCCTATCCCGCAACGGACCTGCTGTAACGATATAGTGAAAATTATCAAAAGAAGACTATAAACTAATAAAAGAGCAACACTTACTTTAATTGCAAACTAGAGAGACGTTGTAAGGACGGTCTAAATACGTACGTACATAGCTAATGTCATGTAATTCGTTGTTGAACACTACTCGTAACAAACATTTAGATATTTCACACACACTTGCTTCCATGTGTGTTAATTTTGTGTTTATCCATATTTTTGATAAGTAACTTCCTTTAGTATCCACGGTGCAATAGTTCCAGCTCTAGGGCAGGTGTAGTCCGTTAGCTAATATATAGAGTAGCGGAAATAAACCTGTTTGTGTATATTAAAAAGCATTTATTGTTTATGGATGAACAAACGAAAGAGCCATCAGTGTAAGTATTAAAATATATGTGTATATTATATTAGTAGAAATGAAATAATTCTAACCAAAAAAGATCAAATAAATTATACGAGTACCTATATGTCAGAAATGTTTGTGATGAAACCACCATAGCAATAAAACAATTATTTAAAATTTATTTATTATTAAAAAAAAAAAAATTTAATAAAAATAATATAAACTAATGAATATAAATTTTCATAAAAATAAATTAATAATATTATTTTCTGACTTCTTTTATCGTTCCAGTACTGGACATGGGTCTTTTCACAGAATGAGAATGTTAACAATATGCGTCGATTAATATAATTTTAATTGTATTTATTTCTTATATTAATGAATATTTTCTTTTTTGTATTCTGTTAACAAATATTCATTTTATGTGGATTATATAACGGATTTTGTGATTGATCCACCTGAATTGGTCCATTGGAATTAATAAAAGTAAATTTTGCAAAATTCTAACATTTAAAAAAAATTACGTATATGTAAGGTTTTACTTACCATTAAATCAAAGGCAAAACTTAATTAAAAATACAACAGGGCATGCAGGACGCTTGATTATTTTATATGAACCGCTGGTAATGAAACATCCTTGCTATTTCTCAGGTAGTAAAGTTAAATTATTGTCTATGGCTCTGCCGCGTCGTGGGTGGTAATGGTGTGCAACAGACGCAAAACAATAATTTCACAATGTGTATACAAAACACGTATATATCCTTCTCTATTTGATACAAATGAATTGTCGCTATTTGCATGTCAAAAAGTCTATGAAAACTGTTGTTTTTGTCGTATTTGCCTCTATGTGTATCACACTGATGTTCTAAAACTATAGCAATAACTATCTACATATAACTCCTAGTGGGTGAAATGGACAGCTTGGCGACACAGTAGTGACCGCGCCAAGTAAAGCCCAATAGAGAAGTATAAACTAGTGTTTCTATTGTCCACTCTTGGTGTATGGAACTGTACGATTTGATGTCTATAAAAAAAATTTGAAATTATGCTGATATTTTTTGATTCAAAAAATATTAAATTATTAGCCACAGTATAATACCATAGGCGTCGATCAATATAACATGTAATATAAATGTGTCTAAGAAATTTGGTAGGGACTGAGAAGAGAACTTAAGACGAGTGTTATACGTACTCGTAAAACTCATTGGCGTTCAAAATGATTCTATAAAAAGAGATATTTCTCAGAGGTGTAACACGGTGAAGCCTGTGACAGACCCGTAACCAGTTTTGGTAAACGTTCACTTCACTAAACTTGTGTGGTTTTAATTAAGTTTCACTCTATGAATATTCATAAGCGTTATGCAGGGCACATGTCCAAGGTCTTCACATTCAGGGCATTAAGATTTTAGTTTGTTTAAAAAAAATTGAATTCAAATTCCGGAAATATTATATTTAAACAATGCAGAATCATGCATTTTCGCTATTTTATCTGTTCGACATGGATCTCAGAATGGGAAGGTTCGAGGGCATAATATGCTATGATGGTTCAGTGCGCGATAGCAGACCTAATGTGCCTTGAAAAATATTATGGAGAACTTAAGGTATGTTAAAAGCATTGATAGCGTAGTGGTTAAGAATTCAACCTCTCATTCCGGCATTCCAGGAGTGCTGGGTTCAAATCCATGGCGCGCACCTTTTTACAAAAGTACGCTTTACCTAAGTTTAAATATCACTTGATAACGGTGAAGGAAAATATCGTGAGGAAACCTGCACATCATTATCATCATCGTCAGTCTCTAGATGTCCACTGCTGGACATAAGACTCCCCTAATTGGGGCCACTCCTTCCGGTCCTGGTTCCAAATCCAGCAGCTTCCCGCTGTCTTCTTCAGGTCGTCACACCATCTGGTAGGAGAGCTAACTACGCTCCTTTTACCGAGAATTAATATAAAAAAAATCTAAGGAGTATGAAGTCTGCCTACCCGTACTTGGCCAGCGTGGTAGACTATGGTCTTAGCCCTCTCAACATGAGAGGGGACCCATATACCAACAGTGGAGTGACAAATGGGTCGATTATTATTATTATTAGGTATGTCGGTTTCTTTAAAATGTTTTCTTTTACCGTTACAGCAATTGATAATTTTGTACAGAGTTGCCCGCCAAAATTTGAACTGAGGACTTGCAGGGTGCATTCTAAACAATTACGCTACTTCAGCTTCTTAATTTTTTCCATTTACTCTATTCCAAATTTTGTCTATTGTTAAAAAAAAGCAACATCACGCCTGTAATCCCCGAAGGGGTAGTCAGAGGAGTGTAGTACACCCCCACGTTTCACCAGTTACGTTTAAGTCCCACAATGGAATAGGTGGTGAGCCTATTGCCATACTCCGGGTATAAAAACATATAAAATCAAAAAGCAAGAAAATTTCATAGCCAGGTGAAGATCTATCGAATAGGCATCATGTATCCTCATACAATGTATCCCGTATTTAAAGACTACCAGCAAAAACTGTAACCGATCATAGCTTTCAATACAAAAGATAATCTATTGAAAACTACTAAACGGTGAAGTTGATGGTTGCCCAAAGTAAATAGCCATAATAACCATGGCCGGGACAATGCTCCCCCGCTGCTCGACGACAGGGGTACAAACGGACCTTTTTAATTATAATATCACCCACATTATAAAGTTTTTGCTCTCCACAAAAAAATAATGCCGCTCGATTGCTACTTTTTGGGGTCCTTTTTTCAACAGACACTCCTGGTGAGAGCATTGTTGAGAATTACGACGATGTTGTGGTTATTAGCGGCATTGAAACCTTCTCCACGCCTTCCATGAACACGGGTTCGTTCTTATTCGAATGTGTATCGATTATAACATCTACATGTAAGGATTATATGGGTATTAATAAATAATACGAGAAATACTAATATAATTAATACTAGTCTACTAATTTTCGTAAACATCTTGAGCTATTTAAATAAAAAGTAACCAGAATAGTTATCGCATTAGAAATACCCTCAGGGAGATCGCAGCAAATATTTTAGAGCAGAAAGCAAATATTTTAAATATTCGTTTAAACTAATGTTACATACAGAAAGCAGACTTATGATTCAACGTATAACAATAATTACCGATAGTTGAAATCAGTTATAAAAAATGAAAGACAGCCTACAGATGGCTTCTCAATGAAAAATGATAAATGTATCTATGACTAGTGTCAATAAATAATTGCTTATAACTAAGATACATATATATCGAACAATTAAATTTAAAGCAGTAGTAATAGTCGGTACTCACGAATCCGTGTTTGTCGCTGATGTTGTTGGTCAGCTTTAGCTTGTGGAAGGATACGACCTTCTGCATCCACTGCTCGCCCGTCGACGGCGAGTCGGGATGGATGTACATCCTCTTGGGCATCTCTGGGTCTGCTTTACCGGCGACCATCCACCGACTCCGGAAACAAAGAAAGAAGATGTAGTTGCGGCAAGAGGAAGAGAGGAAATTTTAATGTCACATAACCATTAAAACTGTTTTGAATAATAAACAACTGGTAACTATAAAGTATTGCAAACTACAAAATGTTACTGTTAGTAATGTCCTTTTTTAAGTAATTTAAGTACAAAGGGATTACTAAGAAATAATGACAGAGATATTGAATAATTTTGATATAATAAGAAATAATGTAAAAATAATGTCACAAGCTGGATTTTAGCAGGCCAAGTTTTTATTGTCGTCTGATCAGTGAAGCTACTAAATGTACTAGACATGTTAGTATCATTGAATGTGGATTCACCAAATGATGGAACGGGAATACTACATCATGAACATTAAGATTCTTCTGATATCCCACAAATTTCGTTTCGGCTACTTGCTTTGGTAAGTCCGAAACGATCTTTTGAAAGTGAAATTAATTTTTAATTAAAAAAGAACATGGCGCCTTAAGACAGGTGGTCGCATAAATTATAAATATTATGACGCCATAAACATTGTACCTTCATACGAAGAACATGGACTTGTTAAAGCGTGAAAATATTTATTCAATTTAATAAGAAAAACACACTACTTACGTACTAAAAGCCTTTCAAACAACATGCATAAGAATACATAACACTCTTAATTGGGTACTTAAGGGTTTGTCCAAGTGAGGCATGATGCACTTGTTTTGATCGCATTATTGCAGCGAATTGTAAATATTGCAACGACTGTATATTATGTTGAAGAAGAAATCTGCAATTATGCTTGCAACTAATGTTCTGAACAGATCTGAGCAGTGTTTTCGCGATTCAGTGTATATAGTTCCACATAGTATTTATCGTTATTAACAACAAATATTTGATCGATCGGATTTGTTCAGAGCACTACATGTAAATGCTGCATAATTGAACAACGCGTGATTTTAAAATTTATTAATAATTTACCTCGGGTCAAACTCTCAAGGACAACCAGAAAATAATAAAATATGAATTTTATGAAAACATGCAGGTGATATATGGTAAACAAGCGATTTTAAATGTTTCTATGCAATATATTTACAAGCATGTGAATATAAAAAGAGATCTGCGTCGAACTAAAATGTATAAATAGTATGATGATGAAAAGATGACGATGATTTTATCAATGCAAATGACGAATCACTTGTTAACAGTTTTCCTATTAAAATAAACGTGTAGCCATCAACGTAAGTGACAGTGATCTAGAAAACTCAAATGACCCTTGCAATGCAAATGCCTCGGGCTGGATAACGATACGCTTTGTGTAAGCACGCAGATCCCTATCATCTTCACATTAAGTAAATTATAGTACGCATGCTTCTTGCCTTATTGTTCTTTCAAATACGAATTACATTAAAATAAGATCAGCTAATTCGAAATCTCGAGACTAACCCGACAAAATTACTACATTATTCTTATTTTAATTTAATTCCTTCATCACTTCTTTATTTATACCTGTTGTGGAATTTGTATCTGCAATCGTCGGCAGCTACGATGTCCATTAGCAAAATGTATTTTGCTTTTTTATCAAGACCAGAAACGCGAACTTTGTAGGCAGGAAACATACGTCTGCAAGCAATACGAGAGAAAAACATGGGTTGGGACGCGTTCTTTGCGACAACGATTTGACATCACGTCGATTGTGAGACATGCCACTGGACTAGTTTTACTTTTTATTCCCATTGCTCCCGAGAATCGGTCTTCTTTGCTTGTGATCTCTTACCGTATTAATTAGTTTTATTTAAGATTGTCTAATCGCTCTCCAAAATTTAGTTAAGTAGTTGTAGAGGAATAAAATGCGCTATTCGTTGCTATATTAGGCGTTTTCACGCACATATCTACATATATTGGGGCCGATTATCCTGAGAGGTGTCGCCAAGTATTTGCAACAAACAAAAAATAAAAAGATCGTATTTCCGCCAGGGACGACTAAAAACGGCGAAGTACGCGCCTATTGTGCGGCTGAGTTCTCCAGCGAACGTGGTGAGCGAGGCACGTGAGCGAATGCGCCGCGGTAACATCATGCGCTACACCAAAAACCGAGTTCCGATACCATGGGACACCGGAGTATTCGCTGCCTGCATCCCGGCGGAACGTATTTAGAAATCTTCCGAACGAGTAATTGTTAAATAATTTATGAACGAATGATTTGTAATAATTAATTACCATATTAACGGCGTTAGACAGTCGGCGCCTTTGTCGGCGACGACATCGGTTTACGGATGAGTCACAGTTGAAATTTCGACCGGAATGCTCGGTTCGTATTAATTAACGGATATTACATCGAAGTTTATCGATCGCATCTCGATGTTGCCAAACAAGCACGTCGGCAGTTTTGATAGCGGCCGTCGTCCGGCGGACATAAAGCGACGGAGCGCTCCTTATCGTTGCTTGTCATCGGGAATTAAACAATGTGCACGATCAAATACGATCATTATCGATGTAGTGATGTTCATTTGCGGTGATGCTGACGAACCCGGATGAATTTTTACGCACCTTTTTTTCTATCTGCCCCCGGTTTGTTGTTCGAGTAATAATTTCGATAGAATTAGCAAAACGTACGGTTTCTGTGCGATATATCTCACCTCTGGTATCGGCGTGATCCGCTTTTTCCTTTACCGCTGCGGCAGTTGTTACAAAGATATTTTAATGATATTACCCATGGGACGCGTGTTGAATCCTTAATAGTCAAACGATTGCTGGCGATGTTCGATGTCGTGGGATTCCGTTGGCAGCGTGTAAATTGAGCGTGTTTCGTACAAATTGTTTAGACGCAATTAAGAGCGGATAAAAAATGGTTCGGTGGGAACTAGTGCAGTGTGGGCAGAGTCACAAGCTAAATGAGAATGGGTGTTTAACAGGTTTAACGGTAGAAGCAGTAGCATATCTCATGAGACGTGATGTGAGTGCAGACGGGCTGATAATGGGAGTGGATGGTTAAACAGTCCATCTGCTAATGGAGAATGGCTTGGAGCAATGAGTTCCGCAGGCGATAGGTGATGTGTCATGGTCTACCTGTTGTGGAACTTATATCGGTAGTCATCGGCTGCGACGATGTCCAGTAGAAGGATGTATTTGGCTTTCGCGTCCAATCCGGAAACGCGAAACTTCATTTGCGGAAACATTTGTCTGCAATACGGAATATTCCAATAATCCCGGCAGTTTTGCTTATGGGTATTTTACTTAAGATCCATGTCCAGATTTCGATTGTAACTAATTTACCACAAATATACATACTATACACAAGTCTGTACAATTTCTTTAGAATGCAAGTTGATAACAATAAAAACAATGTATTTTTATACGGATAAGATGCTCTTTAAATGAAACATAACCATCTGCACGAAGCTCTTCTTTCTGCTGTTAAGCAGCAGTGCTTGTGTTGTCGTGTCCTTAATTGAAAAGTATTAAAAGGCACACACGTACGATGCATAAAGTGTTCTATGATACTTCTGAGACAATGCAAATTTGTTATTTTAAGGAGGTAGTCAAATATTTTTTCGTTTTCGTGGAGATAGACGTCGGCACCAGTGACTACATAACATTGACTCAGCACTTAACATCTGATCCAATCTATTTGGATACTTCTGAAATTAAAATAACAGTATAAATTTCGGTTTTATTATTACCAACCAGCTTTACAATGTAGACGTGTACAAAAAATGATAATGTGTAACAAAAAGAACAGCCGCCATCGCTCATAGTAAATGATCTTGTTGAAACCCTACGATTATTGTATAATACAACTCGGATAAATAATAAAGATGGCTTAATTATAAAAAAATATTGCATGTAAAAAAAC
>DWMG01002687.1:0-12859 GCA_018244855.1 Elbella merops
ACCACCTATTCCATTGTGGGACTTAAACGTAACTGGTAAAACGTGGGGGTGCACTACACTCCTCTGCCTACCCTTTCGCAGATTACAGGCGTGAAGTTACGTTTTTGATGTTACGTTTAAAATTACATATTTTACCTCGTTAGATTATTCTCGATATAATTAAGAAAGAAAGAAAATATTTTATTCGCAATATACCTACAAGTTATACAAGCACTAAAATATGAAAACCAACAATAATATAACAACTGCAGGCATAGTTACACTAAACATACTTAGTCCCAGCAGTGGGACAAGGCATCTGGACAACCCCTTTCATGGTTGCTACAGTTATGGTTACATTCTTGAACGATTCATGCAATCATGGGCAAAATAAAAAAGTTATATAAAATAATATACCTTTCCAGTGATTGATTGTTCGCTTTGTGAGAATTAGATTTTTCCGTCTCTGAACCAGTGGTCATACTCATTTCTCGCCTTTTATTCCTTCGCTCTATTGACATCTGAAATTGTTAATAACTTGTTTAAAATTCACTAAGAAATCACTTAATGCAAATATATGACATTTATTAGAATGATTTGTAGTATATATCGACATAAAAATATTTCTGGATAATAAAATAATGAATATCATTCTCATATACCTTAACATCATGTTTGAGTCTAGCGTACTTCTCCTTGAGGCACCTGTACTTGTCTGTTAGGGATCTATCATCGTGGAGTCTCGCTGATGCTGCTCTTTCTCCAGCCAAGCGAGCACGCAGCTCTTCTAAATGGCATGCGTGTTGGGTACGAAGACGTTCCACCTAAAAATATATATTTTAAATAAGACAATTCGTATTATTGGTAATAAGTTTTTTTTTCATTTAGTCACGCCAGGTCTCTTATAGGATGCCCCTGTAACTCAGGATTAGAGTGGAAGCTCTAACCGTTCAGCCAGCGATCCCGGCAAGGACAACAGTATGTGTGGCCGCATGTTGTCGTAAGAATTGGTAGACACGGGAGAAGACAATATGTGTCTTCCCGGTGTAGAGCCAGGAGATAAAATGTACTTGAGATATTAATAGAAGATCTTACTTCTGCCCTATAATCGTGCCTCAAATCGGTGACACGAGAAGTGTGCTCTTCCCGAAGTGACTCAATAGTAGCTCGGTTTTCTTCAATCATTCTAGATCTTTCTCTGTTTAAGTTTATTAGCAGTTGATCTCGAATTTCAGCGAGAGCGCGATCGTTTTCTGAAATAAAAAGAAAGGGTCTCAAAAACTTGCAAATAATTACAATATCCTGTTTGTGTTAAAATTGATGACATATACCTATCTCCAATTCTTCTCTTTGTTCTTCTAATTTCAAAAAATACTCCTCTTTCAATCGCACCAAATTCTCAGCATGCTGTTTGTGCACTAATTCCGTTTCGCTTTCATATTTTCTTTCAAACTCTTTCAGAGCGTTTTGAACTTTTTGCTCGTGGTTCTTTTCTTCTAATGCTAGATTCTATAATAAAATCATTTGCATTAATATAAGGCAACTATGGATCAGCATTACAAGCCATATTGCATTAGTGGAAGACTGAAGAAAATATCTGTATGAAAATATTGAGAGATAGGACACAAACTTATTTTCATCATCGTCATCATCACCACCGGCCTGTTTCAGTCCACTTATTTTATCAGAAAAAAACTAGAACAAAATACTTTCCACAAGCCATCATTTATTTTTTGAATTTGCTTTCTCCCCGGTATTTAGTTTTACAAATATAAATAAACCAGTGTAATAGTAAATATAGTTAAAATTGTCAACAACATTTATATGTGACTTTATATTCAGTCATTAAACACTCCACTGTATGATCAACGGTATTTAATAAAAAAATCCAAATAATAATGGCAAAATATTAAATATATTTGATCCTTAAACATAGAATTAAAACCTACTTCTTCCATTTCCCGTTGATGTCTCTCTGCTTGCTCAGACAATCTCATTCTCTTCTCCAACAAAAACTTCTCTTCTGCTTCCCTTAACTCCTCTTGCAACTCAGCTTTCATTCTCTTCTCCTTCGCCGCCCATTCCATTCTTATAATCTCTAACTCCTTCTGAATTGACAACTCCAGTCTTCTCCTCTCATCTCCTTTGTTCCTTTCTATCATTTCTCGTACACCCATATCAGGGATAAGGGGGGACTTAAGAGGCTTTGGGAGATTCTCCTCTTGAGTTTCGAATTGATAAACTACTACTACATTATCTGAACTAGATTTCCCTTGAGATAGTATAACACCATCTAAACGAGGACTAGATAGACCTTTGCTTAAGCTTGCGTTGGAATCAGATTGTTTTATTTGAGATGAAATACCAGTTTTTAAAGGTTTAAAAGTCGTTAGCGGAGTTGACCAAGTTTTATTAAATTCTATCCTAGGGGATCTATCTGAACCCAAGCTAGGAGTTGGGGACAACTTTATTTGAGATTTAAGATCTCTAGGTATTTCTATACTATTAGACCTGACGCTTGATCTAGTTTCTTCCTCCCTATTGGACTTTCTTGAATCCTCGGAATCGGAATGTGCGAATTTGGCTTGCTTTTGCAAGAAATCTAACTTAGGAACTTTTATTTGAGGTATTGGAATGTCTCGTGGTGTTCTCAGTTGAACAGAGTCTGTTGTTATGGAATGTGTTGAAGCTTTGTCTGAAATCTCATCTGGTTTTGAACTTTTGTCTTTTTCCAAATCTTTGGTATCTACATCGTTATCCTTGTTGTCTTTGTTTGCGTCGGCTACGTCGTCAAGTTCGTTTAAATCCAAATTTGCAAATTCTCTATCAGGCGAATCGATAGATGTTTCAGATTCGATACTTTCCATAAGATTAATCGATATTTTATTTTTCTGTGAAGGTATCATCGGTGACCTGAAAGCAAAGCTGAGTATCAAAACTATTATCTCCAGACTAAAGAATTATTCGCAACGCATTTTACATTCCTTATGCAAGTTTTTTCCATACCAAATGGTTTTCCCATTTGGTTTGTTTCTGTCTGCACAAAGTTTCTGTTAAATTAAAAATTCCATATATGCATATACTACACTACTGGATTTCTCAATAAACGTCTATTTTGATCAAATAAATAGCCATTTAAGTAAAAGAAATAAATAAGACATTACTAAATAACTAGAAAACTAGTCATATTTAAAATTGACCAATAAATCTCTATGACAGTACCTCTTAAGAGTACCACTTATAAAAACATACCTTGGTCTGCTTTCCTTATCCGATACAGGCTCGTCTAGACTTATAGGCGCGGTCTCTATATCAGCCCGCCGCACGAGGTCAGATATCTTCTGGAAATTCTTTTGGAACAGCTCAGGTTTAATGTAGTCAGCTGGTTGAGGTTTGACTAAGCGACGACGTGGTGATGTACCACGGTTATCAATCGAATCTGTACCTGTAACATACAAGATGAGAATTGACTTAATTGAGTTTCATGATATTCATACCTAAAACTTTCCATTCCATTTTAATATGATTCATTGTTCATTCACGTTTAATAGATCAATCAAATTTCATTTCATTTAATCAGTCAATGAAATCCCGATGATTTAGATAACAATAGAATAAAAACGATGATAAGTATCTAAGGAATTAAAATGCCTTAATTAAACGAGGAAAATAATACTGATAAATCAAGACATGCAGTACCATTTTCTGGCAACTAACCTCTTGGATTCAAAGGTACCACAGATAAAGCTCATTACAATAATAATAACATTACAGTAATAATGTATATATATAACATGAAAATTACTAAAGGTTTACCTTTAGGAAAATAGTTTTATGCTTACCTAAAGAATCTTTATCTGATCCAGCACTCTTCAACTCCCTAGAACTATCTGAAGACTGAGGTCTTGGCGGCAAGGGTGGTCTTGTTACCAATGGGGACAATACAATTGTATTTAAAGGCACAGTGGATAGGGGTGACAGCGGTGACAAAGAGGGGATTATAGGTGATGAAGGGATGACAGGCGAAGGTATTGGAGCTGGGGTGGCACTAATAATGGAGCTTTGAGCGTCATTCTGTTCAGACGAGCTGTTCGACCCAGGGCTCACTGTTGGCTCAGGTAAGTTTTCCAGTTTGAATCTATAAAAAACGAGTAACATTATGTGAATGAAACATTTATTAAAGTCAGTGTTCTATAGTGAAGTTTAACAAATAGAAACTTCCAATACTATAAAGATTTATTTATAGAGTTTGGTGTCAATTTATACTGTAAAAATTTGTTACTAAAACATGACATATTCAATTTATATATTGAACAAAACAATCTTAACAGTTTCTTTATATAAAATGTACTGTAAGACTAGACTAATGAAGACCCAAGAATTACTGACCCATCTTCTATAAAAACTTTGTGTGTAACCTTTTTTAAAAGCCACCATTATACCATATTCTAGCTTTAAAAACTTACATTCATTCAAAATTATCTTCTTTTTGAGAAACATTCCAATAGTTCTTACCGAACACTCTTTTTGTCTTCATCAAAACTAACAACCTGTTTTCGATTTCCGAGCACCACACTCTCAGCTTTTCTATGCAAGGAATCAGATGTCTTCTCTCTAAGGATGCCCTTGGGTGGATCACTTTTAGTCACGGAATCCTGTAACAAGGACTTTTCTGTGTCCGGACTTGGTAGATTGGACCGAGATATCTTGAGAAACAAGTTGCCTTTTCCTGAAATTGAGGATTGATGTATTAACCAGTCTACACTGAAAATTCTAACAGATAATATTAACATTGGATGTTTTGTACCATTTGCAATCAGTAAACATTATTACAGCCTGATTACACAAGTCATCAGAAAACATTCAATAATCTAGAATGCATCTAATGAAAAAACCGTCTTTCAATAAAACCTATTACTTTAGTATGACAATACTAGTGTTATTCAAAGTAATGGAAAATAAATCATCTTAGTGTACCCCAACGATAACCTGAAACTTAACAGTAGGTCCTAAGGAATGTGTGCTGACAAATTGTAAAAGTCACTAAATAATTTAGATGGTAAAATGCATCAATTTTTATTATATCCTACCTGTTAAAGGTAGTCCTCTATCGATTTTAGCAGAAGTGAACAGTGGACTAAAATTCTCTTCTTCTGGACTAGTCAGAACGTGCATCTTTAAATCAATTATCTCCGATTGTTGTTTGAATAACGTCTTGGGCCTCTCAAACGTAGTCGGTCGTGTCGGAGCGTCCGCGTTTCTACCTTTACCCAATGAACTGTCGACACTGCGTCTTAGAGGCGAGATTCGCAAATCAATCAATTTTTTATCCAACCTAGACAAAGGCGCTAACGGAGGTCTACCCAAAGGCGTCAGACGCCTGTTGCCCGGCACTAAAGTCGCATTACCGGCTTCTTTCAAATCAGATTGGTGGTTTTCACTGTCTGTAGAGAGATCGTCATCGTCACTCTCCACTTTGGTTTCCACGCGCTCAAGGTTTTTTGTATTTTCTTCTGATGTGAGAAGTTCCTGTTGAGTATCCAAAAAAATTTGCTTTATTAGTGACAATTTTATATAATATGCTATATTACATCATAAAAAATACAATACAAATTTATTTAGTTCTTTCTGGAAAATTTACATATTTTAGTGTAAGTTACATCTGCATAATAAAACTAATTGTGAGACGATGAATAATAAAAAATTATTGTTAATTTATTGAGGACATAATTCACAAAGCTTAAATAAAATAAGCAAGTTGTAAAGGACTGAGGACCATTTCTAAAACATTACTACTAGCCTTAGCGACCTTATTATATATGGTCCCCAGAAACGATTCCAAGAAACCATGAGACAAACTTGGGTGGCAAAGATTTAACAATCACAAAATCGATACAATTGCTGATGAAGGAATATCAATAATGATATAAAACTCACTAAATATGAGAATAGCGATTTCTTTTGTTGCATAGGAAGCTAGCCTTTTTCATAACACCCACCTGTACAGACGCACACGTATCATCCTGCATAGACGCATCCCTGGCGCGCTTCACCAGTTCCCTGTACACATTGTCAAGAGGATGCTCCCATTGAGTCTTCTTCGTTTCTTCGTTATAGTAGTAATGCGTTTGAAGTTTCTCGTCAAAACTGTATTAAAATATGCAGCTTTACCATCAGATTAAATAATATTAAACAGTAATAAATATTAAAAAACTGTTTCATTACCATTATTGTGTCATTTGATAATATAATTATATTACAATCACTAGGAGATATCTGTGCAATCGACGTGCGTGTATGAAGACAGTGACAAATATAGGAACACATTGGGTCTTTATGGATAAAAATATTAAACACTCAGTGCCCTACAACTACCCTGTAAGGGCCCTGACATACCAATAAAAAATAATATTTACTTTTCGTCAAATAAGTAATTTCTCTATGTTTACTACACCAAAATGTAATATTTTTAGAATTACATGGTAGGAAATATGTTGCAAAAAAATAAAAAAGAGAAAACAAAATTCTCTTTTGTGATTGTTTCTTATTTTTATGGTCACAAATACGGGTGTCTCTGTCCAGATCTCTGTTGAAGTTTTTGAAAGAATTTTATCACAAACACAAGACCTCTTTCTCTGCCATGACTACAAATTAATAAAAACATTATCTAGTTCTATGATTAAAAATCAAAATTTAAACAACCTAACATAGATGGTGATAGTATAGATTATAATTTATTTGTATGTACATCACATGCATGAGTGAGGATAGTGATAAAAGTAAAAAAAATTACAGAATGTCAAATCTTACACATTTATGTTAACTGTGCCGACTTTGTGCAGTTACTTAAACATAATGCCAGATTAAACCAAGGCAAAAATGCATGTGCCAGTGACTGAAAGCACAAAAATGGATCCAGCCACTTAGAACTGCCAACACATACCAAAGCAATCTACTCAATGGTTTAAGACACAGAAAGTATATTAACTTGAGTGTACCAACAAGGACATACATATATTATCATCATCAGCCTATCTCAGTCCACTGCTGGACATAGACCTCCCTCAATGAGCGCCATCGCGCCCTACATATATTATACATATATATTATGTACAATATAAATATATCCATTATATACACTATTAAATTTATCATGGAGTACCACTGCAAGACCTCATAAACCCTTGATGAAAATACATCAGGTCGCTGATTCATTAATATTATATTGTTATGAAAAGCCTATCTCAATAAAAATATTACTTTCTTTTATTCTTCCCACTAATCTAAGGTGGAGAAGGATACTAGAGCGAATTTTCATTTTCATGGCTTGTACAGTTGCTATTTTGATGCCTTGCCCAGATACCATTATGATGCCTTTCCTACTTGATATTTTACCACATTACAAAGTAATGATAAAGAATGGCTTACTAGGCTTTCCAAGGTGGAGGCAGTGCTTGCATGAGGCCATCTTTAGCCAAAGGTAGGAGATGGCTCTCGCTTTCTGGATCAATGCCCAACTGATGAGCATATTCAGTGATTTCTGAAAATTATTTATTAACTTCATTTATTAATATAGTACAATATTTATGTAGTAGTAGTAGTAGTAGTAGTATTATTCTTTATTGTACATGAAAATATCATAAAGATAAATTAATACAGACAAAAACAGGAATATAATTGTAGATTGTACAATGGGTGGCCTTATCGCTAATTAGCGATCTCTTCCAGGCAACCTTATATTTGGTGGAGACAAGACAAAATAATGAAGTTGATCGTAGTATCAACGAGAACCATACCCTTGATCATTGTGCAGATCCGTCACCGAACTCTGTGGTAGGATTAATAGCCCCGGTTGAGCAGTTGACGAGTCTGATATTGACTTCTCTGATAGTGCACTATTTAATCTATTACGATGGTGGGTGTTTTCTGAATGTCTGAAAAATAATAACTTTTTTAATAACAGTTAATGCAGACAATACATAATATTAATTCTTGGATTACTACGACTAGATACCATGTTAAAAACCTTTAATACGATACTGAGATAATAATTGTTATGGGTAAACAGGTTTTTGCATGATTATGGTGATGCTTTTGCTTTTAAAGGTCGAAATTACCTATCCTGTGTGAACTGTTGCTTCTTCGATTCTAAGATTTCCTCGCGCCAGTTCGTAGAGGTGGAAGCGTGGTGCGTGTGAGAGAGAGGTTGAACGTTCTCTGAGTTGCGTCCCCTACGGCGGCCGGATTTCTTGCCGGAGCGCCTGCCGCCGCCGCCGCCGGAGATACCGTCGCCGACGCCTCCCTCGCCGCTCATGCTCACATTGCTCGGTGTTGGCGAGTGACGTCTGCGCTCTACGCTCGACTGGCGCCCGCTGCCCCATGCTCCATTACTCCGCTTCTAAAATCATAGTAATAATTTACAAAAGTGTGGAAATAAACCTTAATTATTTGTTTCTCTATGTTTTTTACATGAAATAATATTATTATACCTCGCAAAAATTGTTACGGAATGAAATAAAGTTCATTTTACTTTTAATTCTAAATGTCAAAATAAATTCCAATATTAAACCTAATAGTGACCCCAAATCTATGAAATAATATTAATAATGTAAAAATCCAATATAATGTATAGGCTAAACTATATACACAATATGACAATCAGAATGACATTTAACTGACAATCAGAGAAATACTTCCAAACCTGTGATGCAACTGTCCAATTTGATGACTTTGAAGCTGGTATTCTGAAGCCATCACTTTCTTTCGGACTAGCTGCACGATTAGTTGATGTGTCTCTGCTGTTACATTGAGATACTATTTTTCTGAAAAATTACACATGTTTGACAGTGAGATATAATAAATAAGTCGAATAATTAGTTGACGAGAAAATATTGTAATAAATTTACCGTTCTGTACTATGCTCACGACTGTAAGATCTCAATGAACGCCAACGATCGAGATCATCCCTACTGTTGCCAATAGTAGAGGACCTATTGCTCTTGTGACTGTCTCGTCTCTCCCGCTCACGTTGTTTTAAGCCTGAGAGTGCGGCTTCATGCTGAATGCTAGCATTGCTATCCTTCCTGCATCGTTCTGGCTCAAAGTGTGTACTGACATTGCTGTCTCGCCTGTGTCTTTCTGATTTTTTCTCAGCATTTCTATGTCCTCTACTTGAGCTCCTGTGGAAAAATTTTATCAGTTGTAATTTTTATCCATATTATATTTTTATATAGTTTTATTATATATAGTTTTCATATTACTCATATTTAAACTCAAATAAAACTTAAACCAAAAAATCACTAGTATATATAATCAGTAAAAAAACGAAAACATTTCTAAGATGTGTGAAGTCTGCCGACCCGCACTTGACCAGCGTGGCCGGCTATGGCCTTAACCTGGAGAGTAGACCTATATTTCAACAGTGGAACGGACAATGGGACGATTATTATTATTTATTTATTATTATAATTAATGCTACGTCTGAAAAACATGTTGGAATACCACATGTAATCAGAGGGAGATATATACACATTTATATTATAAATGTTTCTATGTATGGATATATTTGTATATGTTATGTACATATTTAAAGTTTTACTAACTTATCTGAATCCATTTGGTTCCATACAGTGTTTGATATATAAAATTATGTATATGTTTATAGATATATATTGTCAAAAAGACAATATCCCATATGAGAAATGGATATAGTAAATTCATAAATACATTCGTTCATCAGTACTGGTCTAATGTATTTGTTTGTGATAATAAAAGTTTGTAATATTAAAATTACCTCTTATCTCTACGACGTGATTTGCCGCTTCGTTTGGATTCTCGAGATTCAATTGGCCTCACCTCTTGAGGTATGGACGGTCTTATGTTCTGTGAAAAACTAGTCGCAGTGTCACACATGTCATCAAGTTTTATGTTCTTTTCCACTTCTTCCGTCCAGTCCTAAATAAGACACAAATTAATTTAATCATATTATACATTGATATAGTCAATTACTAGGTATTTGGTTATGAAATTTCCCTTAAGAAAAAATTGAATATAATTTTTTTATTGTTTAAACCAGTATTTTTCAAAGTTTTTGAATATACTAACCGTTTCCAGGCTAAAAAATTCTGGCGATCCCCTTGTTGGGTCATAGAAAAACAAAATTAGTAATATAATTAAAATACTATATTTATGACGTTCTTTATTTCGGTACCTGTATTTATTATGAAAAGAATCTCCAAGGTAGGAATGAAAATATTTTAACAGCGAAAGATAAAGTAAAAGCATTTCATGCAATACTACATTTATGGTCAATCCCTTTGCAAATCAATAAAAAATCCTCTATTGAAGACAGATCACTCGCTTGTGGTACGAGTTCAAATTCCCTGCATAATACAGAGCCTGCATAATCAGCAAGAAAAACTATTAACATAATTTCCAGACTTGCACTTTGAAGCTGACAATGGGTGCAGATGGATCTAAATCCTTTCTTGGATAAGTCAATAGAACTGTCTGATCTCACTACAAATATCAAAGAAAATCTTATAGATTTAGCTGCTCACGACACACTTAAAATGGAATTTTATTCGAAAACTGTTGACGTGTTTTGGATGAAAAGGAAACAAGAATATCCTCAGCGAGCAGGAGAAGCTCTTAAATTATTTATTAGTGCCATTCGCCACTTCATATCTATTCGAATCGCTGTTCTCTTCAAATGGTAAACATTGAAACTAAAAATAGAAATAAGCTTCAATCAGGAAGTCATTTGAAAAATGTAGAACCTTGACTTTTTTCTTTTCCCGGCGACTCCCTGAGTAAGGCTCTGCGAGCCACAGATTGAAAAACACTGGTTTAAACAATAGTGGATGTAGGTATCCACATTTAAATGTTATCACTCATTTTGACTGCAGGATATGAATATACTTTTGGGTTTATCCATGTGAATAGCAGAACTATATGAAAATTATAATCACATTCTCTTTAATATTGGCAAAACTGAGGCAATATGTCAGATAAAGAGT
Source organism: Elbella merops (assembly GCA_018244855.1). Classification (NCBI taxonomy): domain Eukaryota; kingdom Metazoa; phylum Arthropoda; class Insecta; order Lepidoptera; family Hesperiidae; genus Elbella; species Elbella merops. The sequence continues at coordinate 10,998 of DWMG01002687.1, forward strand.
ATATGATTTAACCAGATTCCTATGGATGTTGTTCACTTTGTAAACAAAACAGAATCAATCACAGAAAACACTAGATTTCTTTTACAGTCTCTAGCTCACATTATTCATATTGTGTGGTATACATAAGTATGTGGTATACGTATATATGTAAGACATATCATTATGTCTTATATCTTATTATCACAAAATAAATATTAGAATATACATAGCATCTTTGTTGAGTCCATAGTTAGAAATGTACATAAAACTTATAATACATGAATATATGATTTAAAAGAGGTCACAAACAATGTCGAAGTATACAGATGTAACATGAATGTAAAATCAAATTTATTGAAATGTAAACCAAACTGTAAATATGCCTTTGTGAAAAAGTGGTTCAACAAAGCAGGCATTGGGAAGATAAAGACAAATATACTGATTATGCATGCTGGATTCGGAAGGCCCAGGAGCGGAAGGAGTGGCACCGATAATTGGGGCTTTGTCCAGCAGTGGACATCTAGAGGCTGACGATAAAGATAAATAATAATACTCATATTCATAGCATAGCCACACAAATATAATAATGATTAGCAAAAATGCTACCAAGAAGGATTCATTGTATTATATTTGTAATGCTTTTAATATCAGAAAAATTGGTGAACAAAGATGTCCCACTAATGTGAATACAACCATGTACAACTACATGTTAATATAACTCACAAATTTCATAATTTTTTTACATGAATCTTATCCATGATAGTTTTGTAAAAATAATGAGAATAACATAATTATGAGAATAACAGTAATTTTTCTCTCAAATATTTACCTATTGTAATGACAATTTTTGTACAATAAATAGTATAACAGAATATAGAAAATGTAAGCTATTTGTTTGTGTTAAAAGGTGTACATTAAGGGAAAAAAGATAATATGCTAAGAACTCTCTGTTTTAGCCATATACTGGTTATCAATCATTTTCTCCAAATTTTTCCTAAATAGACATCTATTTGAAAGAGTTAAATTAGAATAAAATTTATTACATACATACTAGAATATTAAAGTGTCATAAAATAAGTATGATTTCAGACTTATGAACTGTTTTTTAGAAGTAGTTTTTGAGATTTTACACTCTAGTCGCAAATGAATGATATAGTTCTTTCATTTAAATGGATTTTATTATAAGATTTATTTCTATCTTGCAGTTGCAATGAGTGAAAATGTTTTAAATGTGGACACATACAGAGTTTATTGTAAATTACATTATATCTGACCAGATTTTTCATATCAATTGTTAACATTTGTCTTACCAAATTTGTCATGTCCGATAAATTAGCAGAAATGTGTGAAAGTGATTCACTGTCATTCTGCAGCTCCTCATTTTCAACCTCCTTGTCATTTGATTCCTTAACATTTGACTCCTCATTACTATCTCCGTTATTGGGTGCTGAAGTAGAAAAAATTGCTTAAGGACTATTAGTATACTTATTAAAACAATCTACTGTATATTTTACCCTACAATCTCACCACAGCTGTCTGCTTCTGCTGGATTTTCATAAACATTGTCCACAGGTGCAGCCTTTTCCGTTATGTTTTTGTCCACTGAAGTACTAGGATCATATAAATTTAAGTAGGAACTGCTTGGTGTCGACCTCCTTGATTGCTGGACATCATTATTCTTCATGTATGAATTTAAGAACTTCTCTCTATCAAAATGATCATTATCTCTTAATCTACCTCTTCCTCTAGAGGGCAATGTTTGAGACCAGCCTGCATTAGAATGAGGTAACTGGCCAGGATTATAAGCTGATTGGCTCATATGATTCACATTATACCTATCTCTGTTTAACTGATCCACACTTTCAAAGCTATGGTGGCCAGAT